>MU870435.1:27466-54705 GCA_036418205.1 Ostertagia ostertagi | reverse complement strand
CATTTGGCTAAATGAACGTGAATGTTCTATTCAACGTAGGAATCAAAAGGTGATTGAAGAGGCCCCAAGCAGTTTCGTTATTCCGGAGATGCGTCGCAAGATGGGCGAACAAGGTTTCTATTTCTTATTGGAAAGTTTATTAGTCAAACTCATTTTTCATTACCTTTTATTTCAGCATGTCAGCTTGCATTAGCTGTGGGATATGATTCTGCAGGAACAGTAGAATTCCTGGTCGACTCGAAAAGAAACTTCTATTTCTTAGAAATGAACACTCGTCTCCAGGTCTGAACTATTAGCCATGTTCTCTGGTCATCCCAATGATATTTTTAATAGTACAGGTCGAACATCCTATCACTGAGTGCATCACTGGAATCGATATTGTGCAACAAATGTTACGTGTCGCTTATGGCCATAAGCTTCCACTCACCCAAGACCAAGTTCCGCTGAACGGATGGGCTTTCGAGAGCAGAGTTTATGCCGAGGTTCTTCACCGTTTTTTCTTTATTTTTTTGCGGAGTTTGAAGTTGTAGCTATTTTATCACAAAAGACCAAATGATAGGGTAGTATAGCATCAGCTCTATGCCATATTACCCCGAAGGAGTCTTGGTGTTCACCATTGATTTTGCGCTCCTGGTTCAAGGGATTTTGCAGGCGCTCTAACCACAACGTCCCCTTCAGCGCCCTATCTAGAACTGCCACTGTATATTTGAGAGTGGTACATACTTAGATGGCGGTAGCCAAGACTATCGCGGAATTCACAAGGGAACGGAGTGATGTTGAACGGTCGTTCCAACCGTTAAATCCACCTGGAATCTAGAGCGGCTGGGAATTCGTCGGACGGCGGGATGGATATGGCACGGCGAATTCTAGAACGATCGGCGTTTGCTCGGCTCTTTCTCTTCCCGTCTTCTCAGTCATGCTCCGAAACGAGAGAAGAATTTATCTATGGGGAGTTGTGCTGGTCAAAAAGATATGTATTTGGGCCTCCTTTTGTGAAGGCTTTAAAGGGATCCTTCCCGGAAAAATCTTGCATTCTTTCTCAACATGCATATGTCAGTTGTGATCACTAGAGACAACACACAAAGTTTCACGCATGAAGATTCGGTTCCGAAGAGAAACAAACTTACAAAAACCACACTCTATGGACAATCGAAGGTAAGTGGCGCGGAGCCAAAGGCGGGGCATGGAAAGAAGTCCGCCTTGGGGCGGCTACGTATCAGGCGACGCAATGAAAGAATCGGGTTAAAGCGTGCGATTTGGAGAGTAGAGACAAATCGATCGATAGAATAGGATGCAGTAGAAGTGTGAGATGTGAATGCAATAAGTCAAAAGGCCAGAAAGAGTTTCTAGTGAGGCACTCCAAGAACCAAGTGGAAGCATTCCGTCGCCAGCATTTGTGACAGATGTCCGGCGGTACTTTGAACGCGTAGCAGCCCTTCGGTTTTTCGATTTTTTTTACCAAAACAAATGCAATTTTTCTGTTCTTTTCGTTCTTATCGTGAACGATGGGTCTCAAGCCAGTGAATTATGGGTGAATAGAATCACGATTTTTCCGAGAAGGATTCCTTTAATTGCAGTGTTTCATATTTATTTCTCACTATTGGATAAAAAACTGACAATGAGTGAGTGTCTACCTAATCGTAAGACGAATTTATTAAATGTGACAAATTATTGTTAGAGTAAGAGCACCTGATTGGGGTGTGCAAGTTGGTGGGCAGAATCCTAAATTTGCAAAGTATTGTGAAAACTGCTTGGAACCGGTAAATATTAGGTTGTCCCATAATTAGTGAATCACTTTGGGTATTTTTGAATTCAAATTTTTTTCTTTTTTATTCGAGTCCTTGCTCATCCAAACATACACCTCTGTCATCTACAATGTATTGCCTATACAGGAAATTTAGTCGCTGTCTTTCTCTGAAATTCCAGGAGCTATTGATCGAAGAAAGATCGGAAGTCGGTTTGAGGTCATGTCACTTAGCGTAAAATTTCTTCCTGGAGAAGAGCGCTAGAGGTCAGACTGAGTTGTCTTTGTTGGACACGAGGATAGGGCCACACGGAGGAGGTGAAAGAACTGCTAGCCTGGGAGTCTCCAATTTTTTATGAATATTCTCCGCAAGGTGGGGTCGAACGACCTCAGGAAAAAAGCAGACTTTGTCTTGCTTTACTTTCAAATTGAACGCGTCGCCATTACGCTGTAGATGTTGATCTTCTTCAGTGACCCTAGTATTACTGGGCGGCGGTTCCCAGCGCATGGTCACTCTCGTGTTCCACCAATATCTCAGAAGGTCGGACTCAAAGGAGGTTAAGCTTCTGCTGGAACTTCCGAATCGTTCAAGCTAGGCTTCTGATCCTTGGGGATTTGCTAGCACACTCCACGTAGTCCCCATCACTGGTGAATGTGCCGCATGATCACCGCAAGCAGCTGCTGGAAATTAGAAGGAGTATAACGACGTGAGACCGTGTTTGGAGCTTTGGTTTGGATCCAGAGCACGTGATAAGCAAATTTTATTATTCCAAATCTTGGCGACTCTTCGGAGACGTCTACATTCCATCATCTTAACAGTGATGCGGACTACGTGTAGTGTGCTAGCAAATCCCCAAGGACCAGTAGCCAGATAGGATACCCTTTGTCAAATAGCGACCAGTTATGTCCACTTCCATTCTTAGTGGCGCTGGGTAGGCAGTGAGATTGCCAGTCGAAGGGTAGTTGGAGTGTGGGTCATCTTCAAATAAAAAAGCCAACCCCGGAATAGAGTGAACCATAAGTGCACCGTGGATTGAGGGAGCGTGCCCTCGCCTATCTGCCAGTTGATCCATCCCATAATACCCTCTACATCGCTTCTTGAAACCAACGCCTCAGTGATGCTGGGACGCACCAAAAAATGTTGAATTTTAAAAGCAAAGCTGTTGAGACTCTGTACGTCTCATCCTGATCGTTGCTAAAATATGCGTAGATCTTTTCGTTTCGCCCAAGGTGGACTTCGCCCGAAATACTTCCATTCTCCTCTAAAAACTCCGAAATTGGGCCGGATATCGTGAATTTGGCATTCCTGCGCCTCTTATCAGATCTTATCAGTCGTTATCACTTTGAGTCCCCCACCAAAGATGTTCCCGTCCTACCCTCTACATCACTTCTTGGAACCAACGCCTCACTGATGCTGGGACGCGCGCTATGGATATCGTGAATTGGCGTTTTGGCGCCTCTTATCGGATCTTATCAGTCGTTATCACTTTCTGTCCCCCACCAAATATGTTCCCGTCCCACCCCCTACAACATACTCAAAATACAGCGCTCCACTGTTGCAGCGAAGCGCGCTATGAATTTCCGTTAGACAGAGACATACACACACAGGCACAACCGCTTAGCGGACTATACGTAGTAGGATAATAATTTTGGAAGTATTGCGTAGAAGAATTATATCCATGCTGGTCCCCACGTCGAGCCACAATGTCGCGAATGGGTTAAAGGAAGTGGTCAATTTCCATGGGTACGATAAGGGATGCTGCGTACTGGGTTGTGTAGGGAGCCTGCCGAATCCAGTACGTAGCATCCTTTTTTCTGCCATAGGTTTCTCTTAGTGCTCCACAGGTAAATCAGCTGAATTCGATGCACTTTTCTCCTCTTTGTTGTCAAAGCATGGGAGTTTCTCTGGAAGAATTTTTTGCTTGTGCTAACTGGAACATGACGTATTTAGTAAGAAACCTCGCTCCAGGATGCGCCATTCGTCTGTGGTGTGTAGTCGCAGTGGCAGTTGAAAGTCTGTCCTCCTTTGCCACTTAGCCACGCCTTGGCAGCTTCTAATTTTGTGAATGGTACTTGAGGTTACGACCCCCTCTCCTCTTCCATTGGCAAACACGACTTCGCCCCCCCCCCCATTGTTCTTTGCGCAACGGGCGGTTGACCCGTTCTGCAACCCAGAGAAACGAGAAGCCAATGTGTGCGCGCGCGTTAATGTGTGGAGCCAAATCGGTCGAATCATAAACTTTTAGCTAAAACGTGGAACCACTTCTTAGTTTTCTGGAGACAAATAAGTCTGCGCCAGGGTCAACCCTATCGTTCGTATTTTTTGGAACTTTTCCTTACAACCTCCCCCTTCCTTCATGGGCAATTCGATACGACCCCCCCCCCCCCTCTGACACCCAAAAAACCGATAGATGTAATAATAGGTGCAAAATATGAAAACTAGAGGCAGCGTTTTGAATATGTAGCAAATATAATAGCTTTTGCGCTGAAGTGATTTGATTTGAAAAATTCAAATTATTCTCTCTCCAATCATAGGTGAAAATTCTTCGAAAGTTAATTTAATAAAAATTTAGTACGTTGTTACTTTTTTCTGTGCAAATGCGACTTTTTCAACCTTCAAACGATCATAACTTCCTTCAAAGTCATTCATTTGGGAAGCTGAACACGGTATAATAAACTACAGGATTCAAGCTTTCTAAGAGCACCCAAGCGTTCCTGAAAGATCAGTAGTTCAAAAATTAGTCCCGTTGTTACTTTTTTGGGGGTTTGCGTTACTATTTTTCTGGAACCGCGACTTTTCAACCTTCAAACGATCATAACTTCCTTCAAACTCATTCATTTGGGAAGCTGAACACGGTATGACAAACTACAGGATTCAAGCTTTCTAAAAAGTACCCAAACGTTCCTGAAAAGTCAGCAGTTCAAAAATTAGTCCCGTTGGGACTTTTTTGGAGGGGCATTCTTCAAGCCATTTTCTTGAAAACGCGGGTTTTTTAGGTTTCACTGCCTCCAGGGAAAGCAATTCTTGTTGAACATAGGATGTGTTAGAAAGCTTCGAGCATGCGCTTGCACTACATCCCCTGCCTTGGTGTGCGCCACGCCTCGGGCGCCCTTCTGCTGATTCATTTGAAAGCTCATTTAGAGGGAAGCGTGGTTTATAGATGCTCTAGTATCAGTCATCTTACGAAAACGTAACGTGCTGGCTATTATCCGATATTACCAAGAATCCCACTGTCGGCCACCGAGAGAGTACGACCCCCCCCCCTCCAAGCTCAACTGAGTACGACCCCCCTCCGTTGTCTTGTCCCAGCATAGGGTTGACGCTGGTCTGCGCCTTGAATGTTCGAAGGTGTTCACAACGTTGTTCTTCTTCATTGTAATAGAGTTCCTTATTCAGGACCCCTACAAAGGTTTCGGTCTGCCGTCGATTGGTCGTCTATCCAAATATGTTGAACCTCGTCACATTGCGGGCGTACGCTGCGATTCAGGAATTCGTGAAGGCTCTGAGATTTCCATCTACTATGACCCACTCATTTGCAAGGTTTACTTCACACACTAAAAGTTTTTATTTTGACTTGTAAAAGAAGCTAGCTTATTCAATTAGCTTAGCAGATTGGTAGATATTATCCTTCAGCTCGTCACTCATGGTGCAGATCGTCAACAAGCCTTAGAGCGCATGGTCGAAGCCCTCGACAACTACGTTATCAGAGGTGTACGTTTTACTCTGTTGCATTGCATTAGCTATTGTCTGCATTAAAGCAGATAACAGTCGACTCCTTAGAGCAATTAACGCTCGGTTCCTTTAGGTGACAAACAATATTCCTCTGCTTCGCGACATTTGTCAAGAAGAGCGTTTCCGATCTGGCAACATTACCACTAAGTAAGCTCCGATCTGCTGGTTCAATTCTCTTCCCACTCTTCTGCTTATCGTTAGTTCTATTTTTCCTTTTTTTCTGTTTGTGACTATTCATTAATAGGTATCTCCCTGAAACGTATCCCGAAGGCTTCCAAGGAGCAACATTGAATGAAGACGAAGAAGAGACAATAATTGGCGTTGCATCGGCATTGAACGCCCGCAAACTTGCACGTGCGAATATGTATCTGAATCACGAACGTCAGACTTCTACTTCTGTAGACCCTTACACAAAACACTACAGGTATTCATATTCGCTTTTTATATTACTTGCTGTTTTCATTTCATTTTCTTGCGTCCCAGTCGGCGAGTTCTGGTTGCCAGGGGATTTACGCTGTCTCCACAAAGTCGAAGTTTTTCAAGTCGATGAACTTTGTATATAGCACGATGTTCTGCTCTCTTATTTTACTTCAATCACTTCTGAAACCTGGATATGGTCAATGGGTGCGGGACTTTTGGCTCGTCTGGGCAGGATGCGCGGCGATCTGGACGTGATGAGGCTTCATGGGGTCTGCAGTGAAATCTAACAGTTCGAAGCGTGTGCAGATTGCTAAGAAACTCGTGCGCGAAGTTTATTCGCAAGCTGTCGGTGAGATTTTAGCGCAAGGACATGAAAGAAGACTTTAACGGAAATGTCACTACTATCATCATAGTGAATAAAAATCACTAAAATCAGGAGTTTCTCCGGATATAGTTATTAGTATCAACTGTATTTGTTTTGCTGGTCGAGGCGCTCATGTATTTAGTGGGAACATTCCGAACAGGGCCGATGGAATGTGACACTACGATGAAGCCCAGGAGAGGGGAGAAACGCCAGAGAGAACAAGCCTCTCTCCCAGAATCCTTTCCACCCTAGGGCTCAGTCCAAAACACAGTAATTGGTTCACTCACCCCCCCCCTCCCTCCTTCCCTCCCCCCGAATTGACATCTCCCAACAGAATGGACCCGCCTGATTGCCGGAACGCATTATGCTAGTTCCTTATCTGTTCCTACTGGAATTTCCTTACCCTCACCGTCATCCTCAAAATCTCACGTGTTGGAATGTAATTCAAATGACAGAACCTTGCGGATTCTATCTGCAATCTGCACACGCTTTGATGTGCTGAATTCCCGCGGAGCGTGTATCGCGTCGCGCCGCGCAATTTGCAGCGTGCCAGTCGCGGAAAAAGTCCGTCGGCCGTGGTCAATCGTGCTGAACTCTCAAATCCTGCCTGCTCTCACAGCTGTTATTCATCCAGCGTTCTGTCAATACAGATAAGGGTGGCAGACGGGCACGGTGATTCTTTCCAAGGCTGTGCGAAATATCTTCTTCATGCAGGAGCACATTTTTTGTTGAGTGCGCATTATGTCTCAAAAGGTAATGCTGCAACACTTCAACGACGAAATATCGTGTATCGAAAGCCAGGACTGGGGTATGAATATCGCGTGAAAGACAGCAAAGTGAGCTGGAGTAATGGATTTTTCATCCATTATCCTTTGGGTACAATGTTTGTTCCAGTCATCGCAGAGAGTTTACCTACAGCTCAAAGCTTGCAAAGTCTAAGCGCACGTCGCCGATGCTTCCCCCTACTTCTACTAATTTTGCTACTCTCGCTTATTCGCTTGTTATATTTGCCTTATATTGTGGTAAGTGGTAGCTGGAGCATTGGGCAGGAGGAAAAGGTCTACGTATGCTCAGAGGAAGTGAGATAGTGAAGTGTACGAGAGCTAAAAGCCCCTCTTCTTACCCTCTAACCCTCGCCCTCTCTTTATGCACTTGAAGTTTTGGGGCGGGAACGTGGAACTGGGTCATTTACCATGGTACCATGCAGAACTACTGACTCCATTGATGTAGGTGGAGTGAGGAACGGGGTCGCCTTCATTGGGAGAGAGATCGCTTTCTCCAAAATTCTCTCTACACATTCTTCTCTTGTTGACGACTGTCTTGCAGCTTCACTTTTGAAGTTTGCTCCTTTCTCTCTGTTTGTTAGAAAAAGAACCATTACGTTGGTCAAAAGAGGCGTTGGTTCCATCTCATGGAGAATATTGGAGCAGCAGCGATGCGGTTGGGGCACAACCTTCGGGGGCCCTCATTTCCACCGTAGATGTGATGGTAATAGAACTAGGATCTGGCTTGGCTACTTCCAAATTCTACCTTCGTGATATCATCGAGAATATGTTCAACGAACTGTTGGTATTTTTCGTCGTCTTCTACAACGTAACTCTCTCGCAAACCGGTCAAAGAAATGTATCGATTAACGATCGTCTTGTGGCGTCGTTTCTTGAACGTGCATCTTTTCCTACGCATCAGAAAACGAATTCTGCGCAAACGAAATGTTAGTCTGATTCCATGAGAACTTTGGAACGACAACGACGTCGGTCATGCAAACCTCCTGATTGAAGATGGTGTGATTTCTTTTGCTATAGAGCCATGTTACTGAACCGTGGACCTGTTATAGATAGATTTTTGGGGACCCATCCCCGAGTTGGAGCTCGCTGCACCCGGCCCCTGCTTTATCCTTCCTTTCGACATTTTTCATTCCATTTCATCTATCATTCGCTCGTGGCATCTCAGCACTGCTGCATGAGGAATTCGGCGAATGTGATGGAGGTCACTTTACACACACCACAAGTGTACCACTAAAGGATATCTAGGAAAAAGAATTTACAAAGTAAAACAAGTAATCTGTTGTTGCCTACCGTGTATTGGCGCAATAGCGTGCGGAACTGAACTGGTAATATTAACAAAACTTGCATGCGCTTGAGTGATGGATGGTGATGCGCTAAATAAGGGATTTTTAATACTCTTCATTGAATCAGTTGTAAACACTGTCGTCATAATGTTGAATGGACAGTGTTTAATGTACACTGCTATCAGTCGATTGCGATTTGACCTAGTCGATTTGACGCAAAACTATTACGATCGGCTAAACCAGTTAGCTTGAATTTGCGAAGGAGCTATGGAAAGTGAAAATCTAAAAAATGAAGCACCATCAGACCAGAATTCCGTAACTGCGCACAATACAGTGCGTACCAAAAATATGTGGGCACCCTAAAATCGATTCTCAGGGGTCAGCTAAAGACGTTTTGCCCATGAATACTTCA
Organism: Ostertagia ostertagi; assembly: GCA_036418205.1. Taxonomy (NCBI): domain Eukaryota; kingdom Metazoa; phylum Nematoda; class Chromadorea; order Rhabditida; family Trichostrongylidae; genus Ostertagia; species Ostertagia ostertagi. Next base: position 45,964 of record MU870435.1, on the reverse strand, counting down.
CCGTTCAACTTTTCGTGGTCGAGAACCTACGGTGACAATTTGGGCAGAGATTTCGTTCTAGCTTACCAAACTATTTTTGATGGAAATTTTTTTCTTTGTACCAAAGGTATGTGGACACCCTGGGCGTGTGTTCGTTTGGACAGCTCAACTTTCTGCACACTAATTTTCCAACCCTTGTTTACTTTTTCTTTCGTCACTTAATCTGGCATTATTCCTCTTCACAAAAGGCATTTTTCTAAGGAGGACCAAGCAGAGGTATGGGGTTCTCATTTTGCTGGACCTTCCAACTGCAAATCGCACACGTCAACCCCGTCAAGCGTCCTTGTTTGTTGGGCACGAGATCCGGAATCCTGATGCTAAGCTTCCAACACTGACTGAGGATCGTCTTCAATGGTTTCTTATTCGAATCAACGCGAAATAGCCTGTACCATCTCAAAATTTCTTTAGCCTGCTATCCGCGCTAGCGCTTACAATGACTTCCCCCTTATAAAAAGACCACTCGTGTTTCATCAACTCGAGTGAGCGCACGACACGAGAGAAGATTAAGAAAGCTTCGTGTTTGAATGAGCAGCACAAATTGGCAAGGTTGGAATTCCCGTTCAAAAATAGATCACAACATGAGACGTTGATCCCGAACAGACAGCGCTTTTGTGAAAACAATACGAAAAGAATAAAAGACGCTCTGTGGAAAATTCCCCCTTAGACAACCTCGACTGGTGAGAAAAAGCTTATCTTTGGCTATTCGGGTGGATCTCGTTTAATGGAGGGACCTTCGTCGTGACCCGCAGCTGTACCCAAAGAGACATTTCGGAGGAGGCTCATCAATTGTCTGGGGTGGTTTCGAAAGAAGCGGAAAATTGGGAAATGGCTTGCCAGCATGCCAGGGTCACAAAACACTTGTTCTGCAGCAAATCCAAGGGGGTCCCCTACACGTATACACGTATTCAGTTTGGGAAGGAGGCAAACGCGAGGGTTTCGTGTGCTGGATTGGCTGGCGTATTCCTCAGACCACAACTTTGTTGAACACGTGGTGGGATAGTGGTTCACTGCTTCTGTGCATTAAGTAATTGTAGTACCGCAAGTGACTTAACAGTGGATGGAATTAGCTGCTTGAGAAGAGTCTGACGAAACAGGTAGCCTGGTTCAGAATATGCCTAACAAAATGATCGAGCTTACCAGATCTCTTTGGTAGGCCTACCATTCTTTGCCTTTAAAGATATTCTGTTTTCGAAGTGTCCACATACTTTTGATACAGGGAAAGCAGGGGACATTTTTTTCGTTAATTAAAAAAATTTAAAGCTGCATGTAAAACGGTGAGAAATGAAAAAAACCAAGGTTATCCGTATCCGAGAAGTCGATGGCGATCTCATGGTGCAAAAGTCAACAGTTCCTCAGACAATTTTTGGGTGTCCACATACTTTTGGTACGCACTGTATATATAGTAAATCGTTGCCGCAGAAATGTCATCGATAATTATTGGAAGGGATTATGAGAAGCATAATGTTTTTTTTTCTTAGGTTCACGGTACAATTGCCATCTCTCAATGGTGAACAAAGAAAGATTCACAACGTCGAGGTGTACTTCGAGAATGCAGACCAAAACAAGGCCAGGGTAGGTGAACAGTGATTGAATGTATCACGCATAATCATAAATGCACTACTGCTTCCTTATTTTTGACGTCTTGATGTCATGAAATATGTTATGCTCTCCGTTTTTCTCAACCTAGCAATTTTTTTCGAACCTTATCGTCACTTTCTGAGCTAGAATTTTGGGATGTAGTTTCTTCTGTCAGCAGCTTGGTGGTGCTTTTCATGAAAGTACTCAGTAAATTATAGGAAAGATAGCAAATACTGTCTTCAGGTTCTGGTTGACAAAAGAAAAATCTCAGTCGATGGAGATCTCAATCTTGCCCATCCCGTCATTCATTTGAGTACTGGAGCAAAAGCAAAAATAGCAACACAGATTGTTGGTAAACGTGCAGGAGAGATCACAATTCTATTCAAAGGCTCTCCGTTCAAAATCAAAGTGCTACCTGAGCAGGCGCTGGAATTCCTCAAATACATGAAGGAGAAACCCAAGGTCAGTAAACTCCATAATTTTCTTCAGCAGCTTTGCCTCATTTTTGCCTTATTTCTTCTTCTTAAGCTCGATCTGTCCACGGTAGTGTTAGCTCCTATGCCCGGCGCCATCAAGTCGGTCTCTGCAAAAGTTGGCGATATGGTTAGCGAGGGTCAGGAACTTGTCGTCATGGAGGCAATGAAAATGCAAAACAGCTTGCATGCAGGGAAAACGGGAAAAGTGAGTCGATATGCCCAATGAATCGACTTCGAATGATTCCGTTTTTTTAGGTGAAAACTGTAAATGTGAAGGTTGGTGATACCGTCGATGAAGCGCAAGTGTTGGTAGAACTCGAATAAGGGTATCCAATAATAATGGTTGAGATTTTCGTGGAGTTTCAAATTGGTCTAGTACTCCTCCATATAAAAGTATTGTTTTCCCAGTGTTTTTTCTAAATCGAGTAAATAGAGAAGTAGTATGTTACCTGTACTTGTGAACTGCAGAGATGACAGAGAATAAATTATTTCTTTTCTTCCAAGTGGTGCTGTTGATGTTGAAGGAGTCTCCCCGGAGAGTTTTTGCCTTCTTTCACATGAATGTGTCAGTCATGACCATCAAAGAAAACGTTCAAAGTCATGCGAGCAAAAATTCCTTCAGGTTCCAGTTCAACTTCACTTCCTTTATCACAAGGGGAAATTGTCCCTAACGTTACCATTGCGCCATCGCAGGGCCCGCTACCTTCGGCAGTCGGCCACTTTAGGCTGGTGTCAGAGTTCGCGATCCGCTCTTCGCGATTTTCGCGACTTTCGCGATTTGCGCGATTGCGAAACCTGCGATGGATCACAGGAGTTGGAAGCAGAGTCAACCCTGCGTTGCGCAGGATCTCTCAACGTCACGTTTGATGAATGATTCGAAATTTTTTTACGACCCCCCTCCCCCAAGGTGGATTTGATACGACCCCCTTTTCCCTACCTCCACCATCTCCATCTTCCATCAGAACCCCGCTATACGCGCGCTGAAACGGCAAATTTTCTCCCGCGCCACTCCCCACTCATCTCATGCAACTTCTTACAATCGAAGCAAGTACGACCCCCCTCTACAAACTCATCAAAATACGACCCCCCGTTGCTACTTGTAGCAACATAGGGTTGACCAGGGTGAATATCGCTTGAGGATTCCTCAACGGCACGTCGAGGATTCTCTGCCCGATCAGAGACGATCTCTCGCGCGGACATTCACACTCGCCATGCCGTGCCGTCTGTGCTCTCCGCGCGGATGTTCACTCTCGGCACTACTCTCGCATGGTAGAGAGCTATGGTCGAGGATTTCCTCGACCGTTATTCACCCTGGTTGACCCTGGTTGGAAGTGCCCGATGAATACTGCGAGGGTGTTGTTTAACACGTTGACGACAACGCGCATTTTGGGTTTTTGCGCCGCGTGGGACCACGGCGATTTTGCAGGCGCCGCCGCCTCACATCAAATCCGTGAATTTTGAGCTTTAAATACCCAAAACTCGGATGCAACAAAATGTTTAGAATGATATTCGATGTGTCAAACTTATCAGAAGGGACAACTGTAAAAAATCGATCGAATTGACGTTTTCTGGCGATGAAAGGCAAGTTTCAGTTGCTTTTGCTGCAGTGAACCTCAAATTATTTTTGACGCGGTTGCTCCACTAAAAACATATGTCTTGCTATATGTGTGGGTCTGTACTTACTTCTACTGCTCTTTTTTATGACCAAGATTATCAGAATATAAAGGAAACTAGGAATGAACACAATTGGGAAATTCGTAGGGCTTAGACATACCCATGCCATCGCAAACGCCGTTCCTGACCTGCAACCAGAACAGGGGCAGTCTGCATGACCGCTCTGACATCCTCGTTTGTGAGGTCGCGTCCAGCCGCAGGCCCATCTCAGCATCCTCATTTCAGCGGAGTGAAGCTGCCTTTCGTGGTTCTTGTTCAGGGGCCAGCACTCGCTGCCGTATAGCATCGCAGGCCTTACCACTGTCCGGTACACCTTCCCTTTGAGCGTTCTGGAGCACCTTCGATCGCAGAGGATTCCAGTGGACTCCCTCCATTTCATCCATGCTGCAGCGACTAATCAATCGTCCTGCTTCATGGCATGAGCATCCAACTTGATCCCGCTGTAAGAGAAGTAATCCATCACTCCACACTTCTTTTCCAAGACGGGGAAAATAGTATTGGGTTGTTCGGAAAATTTCCGTCGTTTTCAGAAAGCCTCTTTCAAACGCTTCATTTTTAAATCACTTATAAGGAGCTGCTACCACTTTTACACAGATAATGCGCGTTCTGCGCTCGGTCTAAATCTGCTGCTATTTTAACTCTGAAGCACTTTTCTCCTCTTTTTTGAAGCCTTGAATACAACATACTCAACAGGCTGTTTGTACGAGTTTCTTGTTTCCTCTCAAATTTGGTCGGAAAAGTGCTGAAGCAAGTCGGATATCAACTGAGCATTTGGTCCGAATCCACAAAAATTCGCTGTGCAGTCGTGATTCAAAATGTTTTTCTCGCGATGATAGAAGGCTCAAAGAAGATTGGGGTAAAGTCGGATATCGGAGACTACAAATCTATGACTGAGGGTTTTGATCGAACCAAATCTGCATGGAACTGTTGAGCAGGCCGCTTCTCAATTAAAGGAGGAATTCACGATAAGAACGAAGGTCAAAGAAGGGAAAATTGCATAGACAGGCGGACCTCCTGAGGGTGCTGACCGACGCGCAATTGGCAGCGAAAGATTTGACCTCGGCGATCTAGCATGGCTCACTCTTGGCGCGGTTGGCGGGGTACGCCCACCGACTATCTAATCACTCGCCGCAGGTCTATACGTGGCGAGTGATTAGATAGCAGAGAGAGCGTAGTGTTGAAGAGGGCACAGCGATGAGAGTCGCATCAATGCGCAAATCAACGGGCAAGGAAGGGGTCCCATTTCTCGGGTTTCGGGCCGTTTCAAATGGTTTCTTCTTCATCCCTGCTCCACTGACCACCTCTACCCTTATTTCCAATGAGCTACTTTTCATCGTAAATTCTGCCTTCAAGCGTAAATGAAATGACAAGAATTTAATTTCAGCACTTAGAGCGGGGCTACCGTAATCCAGGTGGCGCGTCAAATGAAATGCATCATCGGCGGACGACAAAGGCCTTCGCAATACAAAATGGGGCGTTCATGCCGTTGGGGGGGGGGACATCGAAGTGAATTATAAATACCAGTTGGCGCCGCACGCATTGCGCGCACAACACAGATCTGCGGCGAATTTTGATGGTGCGACGAAAATTTTCAAATTTGGCTTGATACACCACGAATATCTGAATTCTCAGCTAAATTCTATCCGCTCCATCATCGACGGCTTTCAACCTCTTTTTCTTCGTCAACCATTATCCTCTTTTCCCGGTCTCCGGACTGCTTCCGGACAATAAATCTCGTGGCAAACTCCGCCTACTTCGGTGCGTGCCCGCCCACCAATAGCATTTGGCCCCCTTCCTTTCGCCGACCTCTACCCCCTTTTTCCCCGGTCTCTAGGACTTCTTGGAACCGAATTGCGACCCTTTTGGCAAACTCCGCCCACTTTGGTCGAGCCCCGCCCTCGCCGTTGCTGCGCTTTGCACTCTTCCCGACCCTTATATCTTGAGTATCTCGCTGTCGAGCTTTGGTCAGTTTGCGGACAAATTTTTCTGTATTACGGCCCTCCAGCTTTTCGTACGAGGCGTGTATCAGTGTTCTTCGCTTCTGCGGCGGCTGACTTAGGCTGGTGTCAGAGTCCGCGATCCATCGCGCGATTCGCGCGAATGCCTGAACCTGTACCCTCAAAAAATGCAGGCCAATGCAGAAAAATGTTGGCAGGTGCCCGCTTTTTCAACCTAAACGTAGCGAGGCCAGGCTCCATCCTCACCTCAACATTACTTGGTTTTGGCGATTTTTCGGCTGCAGTCTGAGTATGGAGATTTAAAGGCATCGTCCCTCTTCAAATATCGGTCGAGGAACTCTCAACAGGGAGGTCGTTTTTGTCACGCGAGTCATGGGGATCGTACTCTTACGAGGCAGTAACGAGCTCATCAGTGGCATCGTGGTGCAGATAGGAGGGAGAGGGTGTAGCGCAGCAGAAAACGAGGATATGCGAAAAAAATGGTGTAAAATAGTCCTGCAGATCCACTGGCTCCATTCCTCTCCCTTTATGAAAGCACTCATTCGAAAGCAGTAGAAATAGTGAAAAGCCACCATGTACTTGCCCTCAGACGCAGCCGATTTACGATGGACTCCCTGTTTCTGCAGCGCTGTTGATTCATACCAGCTGTCTCCACTCAGGCGCATCCATGCATGCTTGCGTGCGCTTGTGTGTGTGCGGTTGGTATCCTGCATGTCGGCACAGCCAAAAGCTTCAAGTGACTGGGAAGTACATGGGAGGCGATTCGGGGCCCTCCAAAAACAAAGCGCCGTAAACAGCTTATATGGGCCTCATTCCCCTGAACCTGAGGGAGCCCCCAATACGGCAGCGTTGGGTAGGACCGCTCGGGAGAGGCTGCTAGAATCTCAGGGCCCGGATAGGCTGCCTAAACGAAGAAGGACTAAGATGGCGATCTGTACTTTCAACGCACGAACGCTTGCATCCGAAGCTCACATCGAAGATCTGATGATGCAGGCCAGGAAGATCAAGTACGACGTCATCGGACTGACCGAGACGAGAAGGCACCGCCCGCTACACGCCGTTTTCGATACTGGAGAAGAACTGTTCCTTGGAACATGCGACAGCAGAGGCGTTGGCGGTGTGGGTGTCCTCGTCAACACGCACTTGGCCATAAACATCGATTCGTACGAAAGCCTTACGACCCGAATCGGACGTTTGAGATTGAGAAGATGTGGTTCAACTCCTGCTTTGACAATCTTCGTCGCCTACGCACCAACATCAGCTACGACGAGGAGGAACACGAAGCATTTTATATGGAATTGGAGAAGTTCTACAGGGAAGATCATACCTTCTTCAAGGTCATCGTCGGCGACTTCAACGCTAAGATTGGCCCAAGAAGAACGGCTGAAGAACTTCACATCGGTACTCACGGAATGGAATGGAATGAGCAGGGCGAGAGACTGTCGGAGTTTATCATGTCGACCAACACCATCCATGGTAACTCACAGTTCCAAAGCCCTCTCACCTTCGTTGGACTTGGGAGTCACCTGATGGACAGTTCCATAACGAGATAGACCACATCATCTTCAATCGAAGGTTTTGCCTGACCGACGTCGCTGTTGTTCCAAGTTCTACACGGGATCGGACCATCGTCTCCTCCGCGCAAGATTCCACTTCTCGATGCGTGTTGAGAGAGCAGCAAAGTTCAGGAAGCGAAGCCCCAGGACAGTCATCAACTGGGACCACTTCGCTTCTCTCGTCAGCTTATGGGAGGATTCCGTCATCGAAAACATCGACGAGGAATACTATCGGCTCGTTGAACATCTTCACGATTGTGGCAGGAAGGCAGAGAGTTTGGAAAGTCACCAAGGGACGTCTGTCTCCGGAAACTCTCGAGCTGATACGCCAACGTGGAGCCGCACGAGCTGCAGGCAATCACCAACTCACGTCCGAGCTTGAAGCTATGCAGAGAGGCGATAAAGGAAGATCTCAAGGAGCGAAGAGCAGCAGTATTAGCTGAAGCAGCAGAGGCTGGGAGGAGCATCCGCAATGCCCGCCGAAGCTTTGCCAGCTACAAGACCAAGATGACCTGCCTCCGACGTCCGGATGGAACAGTTACTGCATCCCGAAGGGCAATGGAGAAAGTCATCCACGACTTCTACTCGGATCTCTTCGATAGCCATGTCCATCTGCCCTACTTATCAACTGCAACAGGATGGATACGTCGTCCCCTCAGTTCTCTCTTCCGAAGTCCGACACGCCATCAAGTCGGTGAAGAATCGTACAGCACCCGGTCTCGACAGGGTTAAACCGGAACATCTGAAGAATGCACCGCCAGTTATCATCAAAACTCTGGCTCGACTCTTCACGCGCTACCTGTCGGAATGCAAGGTACCCACTCCGTGGAAAACCAGCAGGACCGTGTTGCTGTACAAGAAGGGAGACTTGGACGACATTGGCAACTATCGCCCAATCTGCCTGCTGTCTGTAATCTACAAGCTATTCACTCGAGTCATCCTTAACAGGATCGGCAGAATACTAGATGAAGGACAGCCATGCGAGCAAGGCTTTTTGAAACTTTTTGAACCCTTTTTGAAAGTGGCGGGACTTGACAGTGGACACTGTTTGAAAGTGGCGGGCTTCCTTTGAACGTTGGGTCCCGCCACTATTGAGTCGCTGGTGCAACGTTCGATTCGCTGGCGCAACGCTCGGATCCAGCGATTCGCTAGCGAATCGCTCGATTCGCAAACTATGACATCGGCCATAGTCAGGTACTTAGTATGTCAGCGACAGAACAACTAGGCGGGAGAGTACTGTAATCGCTTGACGTACGCAATTGCACGAGCGCAGGGTGGGAGGAATGCGTAACGTCTATCGCGTTGCCCTTGCCTTCCTTTATAAAATGTCCTTACCTTTGTTCCATCTTTAGCATAGCATTTCCCACGCTTCCCCTCGTGTAATTTAGCGTTTATGCTTATATAATTTTGAGTGTGACGAAGGGTTTCAAGGCCTTACAAAGGTAGGAGCCTGGCTACAAACTCTGTGCAAACGATGAGCATCAGCAAATGTCCCCCGTCGGATAGCGACCTTAACCTTTCGTCTCCCTTCTTATGGGAGGATATCGTTCACCGACGCCATCAAACAAGGCTCAATCACTCTGATATTATATTTTATTATTTTATTTCGGCACTATTCCACTATTACTGCTCCAAATCTCAATGTTCTATTTTTCGTCGAAACTGTGCGTGTAGGGGTAATTCGATGCCCTGATTACGATTATAACATTCATTTTTGATGTTGACGCCATTTGGCGCCAGTTGACGCCATCTTGTCACGACAGCTGTTTTTACGAAATTCGGTGTAAACTTGTACATAGGGGTTTGGTGCGAAATCGGGTTCGGGGGGGGGTGCGCGATTGGGCGCGACGTCTGTTATTTTCTCTCCAAACTTAGACCAGGGATCAGTTACTATTCACTATTATGTGCAGTGTGGGGTTTTCAAATATACGCGCATTGGGAACTAAGCTTGGTAGACGCCAGAGAAAACGCGCGCGCATCGCGTGCCCCCCCCCGAACCGAGTTACGCTCAGTCAGTTTGTCGGAGAAGGAGTGCTTCCGATAGGTAACAGCAGCATGTGACAAAAGTGAAATCAATGGTGTGATGGGAATGGCTCATACCTCTGTACCCCCCCCTTTCGCTAAGCGGCTTATTGCTAGTCTGATATGAATCCAGTGCATCGCGGCAAGTCAATGTTTGTCGGAGAAGGAGTGCTACGATTAGGTTTAAACCACGCGATGTGACAAAGTGTGGTGTGTTGATGGGTAAGTGGACTCACTCACTCTGAGCCCCCACCTTTCGCTCAGGGCTTATTGTTAGTCCTGATATGATCATCCCAGTGCGATCGCGTCAAGTCAAGTTTGTCGGAGAAGGAGTGCTCCGATTAGGTAAACCACGCAGCATGTGACAAAAGTTGAAGTGTGTGATATGGGTAAGTGGCTCACTCACCTCTGAGCCCCCCCCCCCCTTTCCCCAAGGGCTTATTGTTAGTCCTGATATGATCAACCCAGTGCGAGGGCGCAGACGAGCAGAAATGGGCGCCACAAGCGTCAAAAATAAATGTCATATTCGTAATCAGGACACCAAATAACCCCTATGTACAAGTTTACACCGAATTTCGTGAAAACAGCCGTCGTGACAAGGTGGCGCCAAATGGCACCAGGATCAAAAATGGATGTCTTCGTAATCTCGTTTGATCTGATTTGATAAATTTCGTTTGATGTCTCGCAGTTGCCTCTAGTGTTTGTAGATTTCTGCCACTATTGAGTCGCTGGTACATAGTTCGACTCGCTGGTACATCGTTCGACTCGCTGGCGCAAAGTTCGATTCGCTGGCGCAACGCTCGGATCCAGCGATTCGCTAGCGAATCGTTTCGTATAAAAGAACAAAATTCGAAAGGGTTTCTCTCGTCGTCCCAGGCCCGAGATCGAGGGTATTGGTTTGCTGCAGATGTGTTTGTTGCCGAATGCGGGCACGAATAGAACATGCAGCACTCGATGGGGTACAAAATGTGAAATGAACAGACGCAGTTCTTGGGCGTATGTAATAATGTGCAGCTAGGGCGCGACGTCGCATCCATATTAATACAAGAGCTTGCACTACTTCAGCGGGAAAGACCAGTAAGTGCGCAGCAGGTACCCCGGGTATAACCCTCATCAAACGATTGTGAATGCTAACATGTGGAGAATCTTATAACAGTATAGCTGTCAATTTTGTTCAACGTTTTATCCAGTCGTTAAGGAAGTTATGGATTTAATGACTTGCCGTGCACTGTGCCATATTTCGTGCGGAATGTTCATTCACATCATTTGGGCAGGCATGATCTTATATGTTTTAGTGGTCAGCGCTCAACTGATCTCCCAACCATGCTTCGGAGTAGTTTGCTTCTTTGTAGTAGGACGAGTATGCGACCATCAACAAGTTCAACCCTCGTCCATTCAGCAACTCTAAGTTCGCTCTCAAGGGTAATGTTGATTTCCATGCTCCTCGTTTTCCTCTTTCTTTTCTTTGGATTTCTTTTGTTTTTTATTCAGCTGTAATTATACAGCTGAATGAGTTTTATTTGCACAAAGCCAATCAGAGAAAACTCACCTCAGTAATTAACGCATCCAAGACGGATAACGAACACATTAGCACCTTGATTGGTAAATAACAGCATATACATCACAACTAAGTAAAACACTGTAAAGACATCCACATTCAAAGAGAGAGATTTCATATCTAAGCAGTTTTGTCGGGGGGGAGAGAATATGCTTCCCACTACTTTCTACGAAAAATATGAAATTGGAAGGAACGAATCGGAAGTCGATATCAGGAATGTTCCCGCCATAAAGTCGGGCTTAAGAGCTTCAGTGCTCAACTTTAGAGAAAATGGAGTCGAGTCAAATAAAGTCGCTGCACACGAATGTGGGCGAACTATACTGCTTGGTTGTAACAAATCCCTTTGAATGATTTATGTTAAATGGGTATGAAAAATGATGCCGCATGGAGAACAATTTCCATTCGAAAAAAATTCGAAATCGATACTTAAAGCTGCCCCAGACGACTGGTGTGCTCTTGTCACACAACGGGAAATGGAACCCCCCCCCCCCGCCCCCCCCCCCACGGTGCCAAGTGGGCCGGCAGTGAAGAAAAAAGGAAAAGAATCCGTCGAAAACGCTCAGGTTGAGGGCTCACTCACCTTCCTAATTGGCTGTGCTAAAGGAACGAGAGACTAAGCGCGAAGAGGAGAGTATGGGGCGAGAGAGCGCATCAGATGAGAGAGCACCAGACAACGGCCTGATAAGAGAGCTCGTTCGCTGCAGCTCGAGCAGCTTACTTTGCAAGCCCAAAGCGTTCTTGTCGGTCGAATTCCGTGCACGTGAACGCCACATTTGTGATTGTCCCCTAGGGTTCTATACTTCTGACCGAAGAGAAGAGTTCACACGACCTCTGCCTGGGTTGTGTGTTTAAGGACAATTTAATATAATGATTTGCATTTTCAAAGAATCTGCTAGCAACCGCTTTTGGTATTTTACTTTTGATGGGATTTCTTCTCGTTACAGGCAAAGCCACTTGAGGACGAAATGCCGGCTGCAGCACCTACGCGGTCAATTCTTGAGCTCTCAAAGAGGAAACCAAAGAAAGTAATCGATTTAGTAGGTTCGCAGCATATGCCAATAGCAATAGCAACGCAGTCAGACTTAGTTTCACCTTATTCCATTTGCAGTTCCTGAAACTCGGCTGGAATTGTGGACAAAAATGGAACCGAGGGGGTTGTTGTCTGCATACTTGCAGTTATCCAAGTCGAAGCTAACGATGCTGATCTCGTCCACCGGTCTGTTTTTCATTTTTTTTTCCACGCGGTCACTCTACTACAACCCAATAATGTCATAAATCATCGCCAAACCCTTATCTGCAGGGGTTCATAACTATTCATCGCAAGTAAAAAAAAACATTTGTTCCGGCCCGCGCTATTTGGTGCTACTCAAAGATGAAATTTCAACAAATGATCCTGACATTTTCGGATTGTAGCAGTGGTTCTTTGCCTTTTTCCTTGTATTTAACTGATTATTAGCTTTAATTCTTATAGCTATTGCTGGTTTTCTAATGGCACCTGTGACGGCACCGATAGCTACTCTCGCAGCATGTGCGGCAGGTATATTTCTTCTATATTATTTTCTTATGTCGTAGTACCCTCGTAGTGATATTCCACCTACAAAGTCCCTGAAAAATCACATTCAGAGATGTTATCAAAAAATCTCCATAATGAAAGTGTTACACATACTATTCTGCGTACCAGCACCAGGTTACAGTCAGAAATGGTAGAAGCTTTCTCCCCTTTTTTGGGGAAAAGACGCTTTGTCTGTCCCTGAGAATAATACCTCCACAACATTTTTTTTCGCCAACTTCATTTTGGTAGATGCTGTTGGGTTCTAACCATCTCCTTTTTCAAAGGCATGACAAATGGAACATCGCTGTAAGTCTCAAAAGAAAAATAAATTCTTTCAATTAACATCGAATTCTTAAAGTCAAAGGGAGGTTTTTGCTGTAGTGGTCGTTTTGATCAGACTATCGAACTAGCAAGGCTCTGGTAGTCTACCTTTGCTTCGTAATTTAAAAAAAATGCTGAAAAAAACTTTCAAGACTGTGAACTTGTATTTGGAAATCGAATATTTTGCAAAAACCGATCTGTGAACACAATTCGAAATCGATACTTAAAGCTGCCCCAGACGACTGGTGTGCTCTTGTCACACAACGGGAAATGGAACCCCCCCCCCCCGCCCCCCCCCCCACGGTGCCAAGTGGGCCGGCAGTGAAGAAAAAAGGAAAAGAATCCGTCGAAAACGCTCAGGTTGAGGGCTCACTCACCTTCCTAATTGGCTGTGCTAAAGGAACGAGAGACTAAGCGCGAAGAGGAGAGTATGGGGCGAGAGAGCGCATCAGATGAGAGAGCACCAGACAACGGCCTGATAAGAGAGCTCGTTCGCTGCAGCTCGAGCAGCTTACTTTGCAAGCCCAAAGCGTTCTTGTCGGTCGAATTCCGTGCACGTGAACGCCACATTTGTGATTGTCCCCTAGGGTTCTATACTTCTGACCGAAGAGAAGAGTCACACGACCTCTGCCTGGTTGTGAGAATCTTATAACAGTATAGCTGTCAATTTTGTTCAACGTTTTATCCAGTCGTTAAGGAAGTTATGGATTTAATGACTTGCCGTGCACTGTGCCATATTTCGTGCGGAATGTTCATTCACATCATTTGGGCAGGCATGATCTTATATGTTTTAGTGGTCAGCGCTCAACTGATCTCCCAACCATGCTTCGGAGTAGTTTGCTTCTTTGTAGTAGGACGAGTATGCGACCATCAACAAGTTCAACCCTCGTCCATTCAGCAACTCTAAGTTCGCTCTCAAGGGTAATGTTGATTTCCATGCTCCTCGTTTTCCTCTTTCTTTTCTTTGGATTTCTTTTGTTTGTTTATTCAGCTGTAATTTACAGCTGAATGAATTTTATTTGCACAAAGCCATCAAGAGAAAAAGTTCTACCTCAGTAATTAACGCATAAGACGGATAACGGAACACATTAGCACCTTGTTGGTAAATACAGCAGTATTACTATCACAACTTAAGTAAAACATCTTGTAAAACAGTCCACTTCAAGAGTGAGAAATTTCATATCTAAGCAGTTTTGTCAGCAGATAGTGCTTCCACTATGTTCTTACGAAAATATTGAATTTGGAAGGAGACGGGAATTTCGGGAAGTCTGATATCGGAATGTTCAGAATAGGTCGTGGCTTAATAGAGCCTTCAGTGCTCAATTTTTTTAGGAGAAAATGGAGTCAGAGCAATAAAGGTCGCTGCAACGAATGTGGGGGGCGAATATATTACTGCCCTTCGTTGGACAAATCCCTTATTGACCCCATGATTACAGTACCGTGCCCAGTGAAGTATTCGTTTTCACTTTTTGAAACGCAATTTCCTCAAAACTCAAGCTTTCGCAGTATTAAACTTTAACAGCAGGTGACATACACAGGTAGTAATATTATAGCGGTGTATCGGTGCAGTAGCCTCCTTTCAACGGGAATTGGAGCTTACTTTTGAAAATTGTCCGCGGGCACCCAATTTCATTTGTGATAAACAACGGTAGGGGGGGGTTCGGGGCGTCGGTCCTGGGGGGGGGGGATCGGGGGGGGGTGTGTTTTTAGGTCTGGAGGTCGTGTGTTTTTGATGTTTCTGATGTCATTTTTCATATGCGCTAAACATTATCAGACATATCCCGAAGAACAAAATTCGGGAAGTCCAACAGCTTTGTGCGAGGAGCCACAGGGTGACGCCATCTTTCGGAGCTTCTACAAAGGGCTTAACATCCTGGCAGATTTTCGAAGTTCAAGGAGCGCCAGTGGACGACTTGGAAGAAATTCAAGAGCAGCGAACCTGCCAAAGTCAAAAAGTGCCCAGGAGCAGCGAGAATGACCTCTCCTCTCCATTGTGTGATTGCAAGGAGTGGCTCACATCACGGGTGCCCAGCCGACAATTCACCGCGGATTTGTCGACCGCAGACAGTCTTAAATCCGTCCGGGCAGACAATGTGCCGACGTTGTCTGAACGAGATGTCTGGCGGCTCTTCTGACGTTGCCAGTAAGAAACGCTGATGTACCTTCTTCAAGGGTGGCAAAGCGCATCTCAATTGGGCTCATGCCCACAAGAAATGCTCTATTAAGCAGTGACAAAAAGCCATCTGGAGCAACGAACCTATGTTTTTGGTGTTAGAACGAATGAAATTAAGTTTGTGAGACTTCCTGTTGATACCAGATATCATCCGAGGTTCCATGTGCTGACTGAAAGAATAGAACTGCCAGGGGGTGCGGTGATGTAGCACAGCAGCTTCTGTGGCAAAGGGGGTTGATCACCTTCATCGAACTGAGGGTAAAATGGATGCCAAAGCGCACCTCAACATGTGGACGACTGCTATCTGGTCGCATTTTCGCAGTGTCGCCCGTAGTGTTTCATTTTCTGACCCGAAGCGCAAAATCAAAGCGCCGCTCTCGAAATGGTTCCGCAACAATAGTGTTCCTCTACTGCAGTGCCATCGCAGTCCCCATACTTGAATCCTAGCAAAAATTTATAGGATGATTGTTCGGAGTCAAGTTGAAGGCCTTTAAGTTCACAACGAGCTCGAAAAGTTCGTCCCGCTGAGGATCGCGTAGGGAAACCTCCACCAAGAAAAAATCCGAGTCCATGCTACGCCGTGTCAAGCCGTCATAGATGAAAACGGTTCTGCGACAAAGTGCTGATGTTGTAGTTGTTTCAGTCTGTTATTATACAAATTATTTTGTTATTATTTTTGAAATTTAGATAGATTGAAGTTCGAACAAGTAATATGGTATTGGACCGAAAAAAATTAAAAATTTCTAAATTGGTATACAAGTCACCTAGACAACTGAAAATTTGCTCCTTATCACATATAATTAATATGTACTCACCTTCAAAAATCGCAACAAAAGCTTGACTTTTGAGGGAGGTTACGTTTAAAAAAGTGAAAACGAATACTTCACTGCCACGGTACGGTATTAGTGAGCACTTGGTATGAAACAATGAGCGCGGAGGAACAATTTACTTCCGAAGATCGTTACTTAAGGGACAATCTAATATAATGATTTGCATTTTCAGAGAATCTGCTAGCAACCGCTTTTGGTATTTTACTTGTTATCGGGATGTTTTCTTCGTGTACAGCAAAGACACTTGAGGACGAAATGCCGGCTGCAGCACCTACGCGGTCAATTCTTGAGCTCTCAAAGAGGAAACCAAAGAAAGTAATCGATTTAGTAGGTTCGCAGCATATGCCAATAGCAATAGCAACGCAGTCAGACTTAGTTTCACCTTACTCCATTTGCAGTTCCTGAAACTCGGCTGGAATTGTGGACAAAAATGGAACCGAGGGGGTTGTTGTCTGCATACTTGCATTTATCCAAGTCGAAGCTAACGATGCTGATCTCGTCCACCGGTCTGTTTTTCATTTTTTTTTCCACGCGGTCACTCTACTACGACGTAAGCAAACCAGCCCTTTTGGCACATCGGCTGGGACCGTATGCTGAATGTTGGGGAGGGGATGGTGTCCCCGACGGTGGACGGACAACTTCAACGCGGTCCTTAGAACCGCCACAATTTGGCGCTTACCTTAGAACTAAGCCTTAAAGAGAGGACGGGTCCGTCCCCTCTCCTAGGCTTAGTCCAAGGGTGAGCAGACCGGTCCTTCTGGCGAAGCTACTGGACCAGCTGCACCACTTGCGTCAGTACTCTCCTATCGTACCAACCGAGTTGAAGTAAACCGTCGACCGTTGGGGACCCCATCCCCTCCCCAACATTCAGCATACGGTCCCAGCCGATGTGCCAAAAGGGCTGGTTTGCTTACGTCCCTCTACTACAAGCCTAATAACTGTATGCTATCAGCGCGTAGAACCCTTATCGCAGCCCAGGGGGCAGGGGTCATCACTATTCATCGCAAGTAAAAAAAAACATTTGTTCCGGCCCCGCGCTATTTGGTGCTACTCAAAGATGAATTTCAACAAATGATCCTGACATTTTCGGATTGTAGCAGTGGTTCTTTGCCTTTTTCCTTGTATTTAACTGATTATTAGCTTTAATTCTTATAGCTATTGCTGGTTTTCTAATGGCACCTGTGACGGCACCGATAGCTACTCTCGCAGCAGCGAATGTGGCGGTCACGGTATATCTCCTTCTATTATTATTTTCTTATGCGTAGTCCACTCGTATGTTAGTGATTTCACCTACAAAGTGCCCTTGAAAAACATCAATTCGAAAGGATGTTATCAAAATTCGCATCAATGAAAGTGATACACATACTATTCTGCGTACCAGCACCAGGTTACAGTCAGAAATGGTAGAAGCTTTCTCCCCTTTTTTGGGGAAAAGACGCTTTGTCTGTCCCTGAGAATAATACCTCCACAACATTTTTTTTCGCCAACTTCATTTTGGTAGATGCTGTTGGGTTCTAACCATCTCCTTTTTCAAAGGCATGACAAATGGAACATCGCTGTAAGTCTCAAAAGAAAAATAAATTCTTTCAATTAACATCGAATTCTTAAAGTCAAAGGGAGGTTTTTGCTGCAGTGGTCGTTTTGATCAGACTATTGAACTAGCAAGGCTCTGGTAGTCTACCTTTGCTTCGTAATTTAAAAAAAATGCTGAAAAAAACTTTCAAGACTGTGAACTTGTATTTGGAAATCGAATATTTTGCAAAAACCGATCTGTGAATGCCCACAAGTTCCTCAAGTGTGTCATTCGGCTCAAGACGGCACGACAACGACGCTAGAGCTTTGAAAAGTGAGCTTTAAGAGCATAGAATTAATTGAGTGTAAGAGAATTTTCGTGCTCGTCGCAGGCACGCAACGTCATAGTTTATCACGTTGACGACGGCCCGTTGCGCGCATCTCGACAACTTTTGTTTATTATTTTCAAAATAGACATTACTCCTTCAACAATTCCACCACTGTTAATTGGTGCACAGTTTTCCGGATAAGATGCATCCAGACAGTTTTGAAATATGAAACATGCCAAATAAACCGATCAAAACGCCCATTTGGGTGAAAATCTGACGCGCATGCTCGTCATGCTGTCATCAACATGTTATAGTTAGATTTCATAGTTTGCAAATCGCTCGATTCGCACACTATGACATCGGCCTAACTTAGCGCCTATTCAAATACACGCAAATCAGTGGGGCAATAGATGCAGGTTTGAAAAACTCATACAGATACGCCCCTAACTCATACAGATACGCCCCTTCCTCAAATTTTCTCATTATGCGGCATTTATTTTGATCGGAAGCAAAGGTGAACTTCTAAGACCTTGTTTGTTCGTTATCCTGCAGGATACTTGGAAAATTTAGCCACAACGTAGCTTTAACGCAGATCAACGCTACTTGACTGCTTTGCAATAATCAGATTCAGTATTTACTGCGACGACTTCCAGAGCTCTTGCTAATTCACTATCCTGAATGCTTGAAGAAAACGGAAAGCACGTGATTTTAATTTAGCACGAGTCGCGCTCAATTTGACCGCTTGACAATTATTCGGTATCACTGGGACGAGTCCCATAGTTCCCAAGTCTAATAGTGATGTCCTTTCTTTCATAATCTATAAAAAAAAGTTGCAACGAACTCATCAATCGCTCCAAAATGAAATTAAGGAAAAAAATGTGGGAAAGTACGATTTTGAAGGTGGAGGTAGAGCAGCTTTC
>MU870435.1:0-27366 GCA_036418205.1 Ostertagia ostertagi | reverse complement strand
AAATTAAGAAAAAAATGTGGGAAAGTACGATTTTGAGAGGTGGAGGTAGAGCGGCTTTCACTCAGAAAAAAGCGAAATAAGTTTCGACTCCCTCCAAATGCTACTACGCAAATTAATATTAATATGTGCACTTTCACAATAGGCATTTCTCGAGAACATCCCGGTAAGCAATGTGGTAAGATATGCAGGTATATAGAAAACATTGTTATGTCAAAAATGCAGTCGTATTTGTGATCAGCATACTAAATGAATGACGTTTGAGGAAAAATTTCTGCAATGTTAGAGTTTTAGTAGATGAACAGGAAAAAAAGGTGCACATTAGAAGTTCAAGTGTATACATCACATGTCCTTTGATGGCTGGAGCAAATGATGATTTGTCGGTTGCGATATGAACCACTTACAGGGACAGCTTTACTTTCTTCATCCGCCAATGCTTGCAATCAGTTGCTTGAATCACCCTACGATGCTCAAATGAAGCGCACGCAAAGTCGTGTTCTTGTTGTCCACAGGTGAAATACTGGTTTAGGGAAAGCGTCAAAACTGTTGTATTATGTACTGTTTTTAAGATTTTTTCAAGGTTCTCCCCACTTCATGCTCTTTCGTTTGCCAGTGTTGCGGCCATAACTGGTATTGCAACATTATATGTGTTGGCGAATCCATTAACTGCAGCTCTCGGGGTGGTGAACATCTTCCTTTACGCTGGCTTGTATACACCTCTCAAACGCACGCATATTGCATGCACTTGGGTCGGTGCCGTGGTAAGTCTGATAATTGTTGAAGCTTGTAGGAGTGAATCATCATCAATAGAAATTGTTTTATTTTTGCTCTTTCCGCTGTATTTGTGCTTCTTTTCTTATTCTGCAGTGCAGTTTCGAAATGTTTTGAAACATGCATTAGGATGTTCATTGTGATCAGCTCAAGGAAAGTACCTATTTGATAGGTAGGAGCAATTCCGCCACTAATGGGTTACGCCGCAGCAACCGGAACAATCGACGCATCGGCTCTCTGCCTAGCTGCTATTCTATATTCTTGGCAGTTTCCCCATTTTAATGGATTGTCGTGGAATCTTCGAGGAGACTATAGCAAGGTTGTTATTTCATTCTTACATCTTACTTTGCTTCAAAGTATTATATCGCCTTCAGTCTCTTTTTAAGCTTTTTGAGCATTAGCAGTCTTATTGTGGTAAAGTCTACCTGGACGAGAAGAAAGGCAGATTTTGACCCGCATGTTGCATCGCAATGTATTTTAACACGGCTAACTTCTATTCGAAGCAAACTGAAATAGCATGGAAGGCAAATTAATTTCTGCGTACTTGCTGATTCACAAAAAGCACCCACATACACTGCGTCCCATAGTTATAATTCCATTTAAGAGATTCCCGAAATCTCACAAATTCAGATGGTTTAGAAAAAGTCTCCAATCTCATTCTTGACTGTTGCAAAACGTAATGATCACCTTTTGTTGAGATCGCTCATCATCCACAAGCTCCTCTTCTAAGGGCAGGCAACGGGCGCTGCGTCGTCCATAATGTTCCAAGCGCACAAAACAATGGTGTGAGCAAGCCAAACCTGGACCGCACTCCTCACACATCTTCATTCTTCCAGTTTCGGGTGATTCGTCCTTGAGTCAAATATCCTAGTGTTCTTTGCGACTTGCTCTGATCAGGAACATCACTTCATTCCACAGTAACTTCTCTCTGATCAGTACTACCCCTCTTTACCTACTCCACCAAATCTCTCGTTTTGCATGGCCGCCACCTTCTTTCGCTTTCCAGATTGAAACCGGCCGCGGAATATATGAGGCGCACTTGGATGTCCGTGACGGTAAGACCTTAAACATTATTCCTGCACAGTTTCGTCGAACTCCAATTGTTGATTAGTTATGTCGATTTCTCCATTTCGTTCTTAAGTATTGCACCAGTGTACATATATGATACCAGTTTGGCTGCGCACACCACCGCTCGCATGACACGGTAGGCTTTGTTGAAACTGGTTAGCCTGCGAAACATTAGGTAACACCGCTAATGAATACAACACTAAGCCACATCGCGAAATGCCAAAGCTGACTTTTCTAGGGCTTCCCCATTTTTGCTGAAGCTCACCGTAGCGCAGAGCAAAGTAGTGGATGTATAACAACCACTATGCGTCGAATGTGAGGCTTATTTGGCGGTCGGATGATAGGTGATGCTTGGTTCTCATCTAGTATTTACGCTTGAGCGATCTATGTGTTTTTACGTAAATTGTCATTATTAGACCTTATCACGTTCTGTCCCAAAATGTGTCCGCCCCCTGTACATCAATTATGGAACCAAGCCTGCTGATCTAGGAGACTATGCGTTATTGAATTAGTAAATATGAAGTTCACTATGAAAGCTCTTGGAAAAATTAGCGTGATAGGGTGTTTCTGGAAGAGCCTTTGGAGGGAAAATGTGCTCAATATGAATAGGATTTTGAGTGTCGACACCAACTTCCATTTCTAAAACACCAATCTTTCTATTTTCATTTTTTAAAAGGGCCTTTCTACCGGTTTTGCAAAGTTATAAATTCACGCCCTGTTCCTCGGTTAAGCTTTATTCTTATTGGGTGGAAGTATCTGTGGTGACTTGGCGAAGGGTGGCGCTTTTGGTTCTTTGGAAGTATTGTGGTAGTATTTGGGAGTAGAATGTGAATATCTGGGCGTGCCTCTTGATATCAATGAGGTCACGCTCATCATGTTATGCAACAACAATCATGAAAGGAGTAGCGATATATATAGTAATTAGAGTTGCTTCAAAAGCGAATACGGGTTCTGGTGTATCACCAAAACGCTATTAGGTTAGGTTGTATCCAATTTCTTTTCTTGAGGTCACGACGAGAATAACACCGCTGTCGGGTTTAGAAAAAAAGGCAAAATCTGCGCAAGAATGAGGTGATCAGCCATGCTCGAATCACGCGTTATTTGAGCCCCATTTCTGAGGTTTTTGAGCATTTCTTCAAGAATCCTGCAACATATGGAATCCAGAAGGGACCTCCTTCGCGTTTCGGTTGCGATAAGCGTCGCCTTCAGGAAAAGTAACCGGTTCTCCTAAGAGCTCAGTGCCTCAGAAATCCAGCCTTAAATAAAATTCAATTTCTTGGAAGACTGCGTTTGGCGCGTGTTGGAGAAGCTCAAAGACCACTGTTCGACGGAAAATGGGTACGAAACATTAAAGAAACAAACTAATCGCAAAACAAAAAATTAAAAAAAAAAAAAAAAAAAAAAAATCGCAAAAATCAGGCCAATTCTCAATATCTGCAGTCGAACTGGCCCGGGCGGTTCATAGGGATTACCTGGTATCATTTACTGCAGTCTTCACTTCTTCTTATTGTTTTCCTGTTTAATATGAGTTACTCTTTCTGTCAAACACATCTGTATAGAGAAATGTGAAAAAGATAGTAGAAAGTTTCAGGCAGAATGCCGAACTCAATGAAGTTGGCTCAGCACACATTGTCAAGTTACGGTGCGGGCGATGCTCTCTCCATGTTCCCTAGTGAGACAAAAACTGTCTGTCGGACCGACTTCAAAATTTTCGCGATTCTTCCCTAGCCGTCTTTTGTTTTTTCGAACATATCGTTGTTTGACACACTCTAGCTCCACCTACAAATTGGTGTCAAACGGGGTGAAGCTCTTGAAACTGAAAATTCTAACATTCATCCGTTCCACTACATTTCTTCCTTCATGACCCTCTACAAACCTGGAGTTCGTATAACTTTCGTATCCAGAAATTACAATACGAGACCTCTCGTTAGGAAAATCCTGCTCACGGTTCACCCTGATGCCGACAGCTCGATTCGACGTCCCGCTTATTTTATTGTAAGTTCTGCGTGCAGTATTACGCAGGTCCAAGTCGAGTCAGAATATTGCTGTCTAGGTGGGTCTGCGGATTTACATGCTGTCTCCAGGATGCTTTGCTGAGCTCCAGCGAAGTTGTGAAACAGTTTATCCACGAGTCCTCTATTAACTGCGGCGGCCGCCACGTGAAATCCATAGATCCGCCTAATCGGATAGCGTGTTCACGACGTCGCGCTCAGAACTCTTAGCATACACCCTGGTAAACTGGTAAACGGCAATCGAATATCATTTTCGCACTAACTTTGCTACCAACACTCGAGCTTTCAGGCTGGATATCGTGTTATGTGCGTTACCAATGAGCGACTCTGCCGGGTTACATCGATTCGACATAGCTTGGCACTGTCTCGGCTTTGCAGTTTTGCTGCGCCATTAACGAATCTCACGACGATTACTTTCGCTTTAGGTAAGTGGCCGTGAACTTGCAAGCTGGCTGATTGTTCGTTTTGAGATTCTTGGAATCCCAAAGATTTATGTACAGTAGCGCTCAAAAGTTTCAGTGAAATAGTGTTTCGGCTCTATATTTTTTTCTGCTGGATCAAATCACTTCAAATTCATTATATTAGGCACCGAATCACTTACCATTAGTGTGGTTCTGAGTCAGGAATTTTTTGGTGCCGATCTCCATGGAAAATCAACATCTCAGTAACTTTTTGATGCGCCAATTTTAAGCTAGGCGCTCCTGTAAATGACTGCTTAAGCTCAATAGGGCAAAAGTAAATCTGCGTAAGAAGGATTGCCAGAAAGCACTGGCGATATTTTCCTACGTTTTCGCACATTAAGACAATCAATATCAGACCCAGAATCTTCCGAAATGCCTGTTTGAATATCTGTGACTACACCACATCAACAATCGCTTCTTATAAGCGTCTTTCTCGAACAGAAGTGTATTATTTTGTGTTGTGTCGTAATCAATGGATCAATGTTGATCAGTGTAAGTGTGCATTTCGTTTGCACAAATCATTTTTTTGACTCCTTGTGATACACTAGAGGTTTGCCGACTTCCTGAAGTACATTCTTGGTACTCCGCGTCTCGGGAGAGTATCAGGGGCCGTATCCTATCCTTCCCCCGGGTGGACGCGTCTCCACCGCTGGTCCTATTTTTTGGTTGGGACAAGGTTGCACTATTGGACCAGCCAACTCTGCGTTTCTAGACTCCAGACAGCGCAACGCCTCAGAGAGAAGAGTGCCACAGCAAGGGAGCGCAGCTGCAACATCATGCATTCGATGGCGGGTCCTATGACGTAACCGTATCTTCCCCAAGTGTAGTATAGAATCAGGCGACGTCTCCACCGGGAGAAGGGTGGACTACGGTCCCAGATTCACTGAAAGGATTAGATGTGTTCTGATTGAATGAGGTGGAGATTTTCAGTCTGACCATGAGTCGGGAAAGACAGCAGCGAAATCCACGTTATTTGATTTTCTGACTAGTTTGATTTCTGTTTTTACATGTAGTCTCTATGCATTTTGAAGTGTTCTTCTTTCAGACTCTCTTCCTGTGAATGCATATTTATGCTGGCTGGCGTATAAGTTTTACTCTGCCCCGGATGCTAGCAATTCCCGACGATTATTTTTTTATAGGTATGACTTTTCACCGTGCCATTTCTTGAGGTTTTCTTCTTCAAGGTTTTTTATTTGTAGCTTGCTCTACTTACCTTTGATAATGATTTTGATGGTAGTGAGCAATTATGGACGCAACGTCGAGCAGAAAGTGCCGCTACTGGAACGCGATTGACCGTTCAATAGTTTCTTTCAATGGCTCTATGAATCATTTTTGAATTCATACGGTCAGGATTCTTGCTCTGGTATATGCTTTTCGAAGTAGGTTTTATGTCAGATAGATTTAGATGTGAATGCTACGTTAGCATGAACTTCTGTATATTACAGTTTTTGCATTACACTTCGGTTCCTTCCCTTAAATGTCCCATACTTTTGTGCTCATAGTTAACTTAGGCTTGCGCAAATCTTGATGTCTCAAACTAGATTGATATTCGATGTTGTTATCACGGGTACTACAGCCATATTTATTTATAAATATTGTTTATGGTACTGCTTATTATTTTTATCGAGGAAAGTTGTTCACCGCTAAATATTGCTATAGAAAAAGATGAGATAAGCTTGATTAGGGAGATTTCCTCGAGTCCAACGGAGTTGTGCTACTTTTACGCAGAATGGGTTCTGTTTTCAAGTTAGCATTTAGAGTTTCGCTTATTTTCGGGCAATCCTCAACAGCGTCGACTCTAATGTGGAGAAATTCGTGAATCCTTTTTCGCTCAAAGGCTCGCACATAACATACTTGTATGGAATTCTCAGATCAAGTGGTTCTCAGATCAATTATTTAAGACACTCACGACGACACACGTTTCCCATTCCTTGGTCGCGTGAGAGCGCGATTTCGGGAGCGTCGCCACCTCACGCCAAATCCATGGAGTTGGTGTGGTAAATGAACAAAAACATGAAAATCAGGTGAAACTCGGGTTCGGGGGGGGGCACGCGATGGCGCGGCGCTGTTTTCGTCTGCTCTACCAAGGCTTAGTCACCGATGGCGCGTATTTTGAAACTGCCACATAATGGCGAAAGAGTAACTGTCCCTGTGGACTAAGCCTTGGAGGAGCAGACAAAAGGCCGATGTCAGACTTTGCGAATCGCGCGATTCGCTAGCGTCCGCGGCGTCGCGGTCGCGTTGCGGTACCAGCCAATTGAGTGATTCACTGGCCGCGACGCGACCGCAGACGCTAGCGAATCGCGCGATTCGCAAAGTCTGACATCGGCCTAACAGAGCGCCGCGCCATCGCGTGCCCCCTCCCCCTCGAACCCGAGTTTCACCGAAAATCACAAATTTTATTAGCGATGGCCAATGCGCAAAAGTGATAAGGGAGTATTGTGATGGAATTTCGATTAGAAAGACTCATAATTGTGGCATTTTCATCAAATTCGAAAAATAATACGTCATCATAAACTAGAAGATTTGCTCTATCAAACGGTTACTAAAACTGCTTCAATACGTCCAGTATTTAAAAAATGGCCACGTTGAGGATTTTTGCCCGAGTACCGCCGAAAGGTACTTTTTCGCTGCATTGGCACTATTTCAACGACTATAGCTCCTTTCAGGGGCGATTACGTACAAAAGTGGGAGCAGATTCGGAATCCACGTGCTTTTTTCTTTCCAACAAGTGTAAAATTGTTCGACGAATCTCAACTTCAACACTTATATGTTCATGAATTTGACGCTGAAGCTGCATTTCTTGTTGAATAGTGGACTCCTCCCTGTTTCACACCACCCTTTCAGAATCCTCTTGATTTTCCTGAATTGAGATTCTTTCTCCAGAGAGCCGTAGTTGAAGCGCGCGCAACCAACTGGGCCCACTCTGGGATGCGCCGTGTGCTTCACATCCCTTCAGATTCGAGGACTCACTTGAAAGATAAAATATCCCTTGGAAAACGTGCGAATTTCAGATTCTTTAACTTGTGTGGTGATAAAACACTGAAGTAACTAAGAATTGCTAAGCGGACACCTCAGAATCACGAAAATTTTGTGTGGGCGGAATATCATTATTGGAAATCCTCTGGCCTGGCATCGACTCGATCCTTGATGTTTGTCCTCCGACGGTGATGATCCTACTGCATCAATCGGCCCGATCTCTTCCCCCAGCGGGCCAATACGACCCCCCCCCCCTGTGACGTGTCGAGGATTCCTCAACGCACGCTTGACCCTGGTGCTATCACTAAGTACTGGAGATCACAATAGAGTCCCCGCAAACTGGATTTTCATCTGTCACTCTTCTGTTAAGGTACGGGTGATAGTACTTCTTCTTCAGTATCCGGCTACCTTCCTCCGAAGTTACGATGGTGAGGATTCGGGTGAGCCGTCTAATCCGAACTCCTGAGCGCCTTCCATGCCTCATTCGCTATCCCATCTTGACCAACCGCTTTCCTGATTATACATTCCTTACTTCTTTACGAACCTCACCTTTGTTCAAACTGAACTGAAAGTAGGGACCAGCCGTCGCCTCTGCTGGTTTGTTGCCATGTCAGAGGAACTCCTGCTCTGAAAGTACACTATAGTACTCTTACTTGACTTCGGCAGTCTTTCGCAAGATGGTCTTGCTGCTGTGTTTACACTCCTTCACCACGCTGACGTCTTGAATAGCTCGGTGCTGAGTTTTAGCCATCTGTAGACGAAACTTCTCGCATTTCACCCCCTGTGGGACAAGAGCCTTTCCTGGACTGGTGTTCCTCTTTCCCTAATGTGCCCTCCTATATGCCACGCGGGTCTGAATGAACGGTACTGAACACAAGTACCACGAATATTTATTATAGAATACGAATAGGCTACGCCACGCACTCGTCTGTAGCTTCGCACTCAATCGCCGTGCTTGAGAGTCGCTCCTTTATTGATGGTGGACGGGGTCCTTATTGCGAGGCTCTCCTAGATTGGATGAGGAGTCGACGGCACAGTCCAAGCCTTGATCAGCGAACGGAGGCAAAAAACCATTGCTCACTCAGGCGCGGCTCTTTTATACGGTAGCGGATGACGGCGGCGTGGGCTCGGTATGTAATCATATCCTGTAAGCGCTCAAGATCAGCCAGAAGATAACAAATATGAAAATGAATTATTGATTGAATAGAAGTAAAAGATAAAAAATAAGCAAGTAAACTTCAAACCTTTAGTGGCGCTAGCTACACCCCCCCCCCACCCACACATTTACAAGGTGTCCATTTCAGTGTTCTTCGCCTTGGCGACAGCTCTTACAACCGTGTATACAGTGAGCTCCTCCGGGCTCCGTGACTTTCAGTAGTACTCAGTAGTACTCGAATCCTTCCTTCTCCGCTTCACGACTCGCTGGACCTTCCTCGTTCCAGAACCACGCTGCCTTGTCTCCTCTGATTCCACCTCGCGTCTCGCCCAGTACCTCCTTGGCGCATCGTAGGATGATCTCAGCCACGTTGCTTGAAGTTCGCTGTACTGGCCCGTCAGGGTCTGGTAGACCAAGTTCCATTACCTTTCGTTTGGGACGGGCTTGTGTTGCGGAGCCAATTCTTCGCCGGGGAGGACATGTCCTTCATAGTTCTGAGAAATAATTTTTTAACGAGCACATGATTGTTTTTCGTTTATCTCCCTCCACTGCTGTAGATTACTTTTCATAGCCTCCCTTTTCGCGAAGAACGTGCTGCAGAGTTGCCAGATCGTGGGCCGTAGCCAGGTCCAGAACCCTCTCTCCCTCGGCGTTCCTCACCTATCCCTCTACCTCCGTGCACCCTTTCCCGGCCTCTTCTGTCACTGCCGACGTGGCCATTCAGATCACCTGCTACGGTCAGGTACCTGCCTTCCGGAAAATATCTTATGCATCGCCAGGCTCAGCATAGTCGCCCTTCCCACTATTGGAGATTCGATCGTTCCTGTTCACAGTGAGACACAGCCCTTGAGCGACTCCGCTACCGCTATGGCCACGTCCGTTCCGCTTGGTGTCTTCTCCATTGTAGTAGAGTTTGACACCTTCCCCGATTTCCCCGCCTTTGCTCCTTGTTTAATATTCCTTTAATATTCCGCATCATCAGGATCGGCTACTTCAGGGCTTCCCAATTAGCGATCCTACGTTCAGAGTCCCAATTCGAACTAGCTTCTTTGGCCGAGGCCGTTCACTCCTCGGTAGCCCTCGCATACTGACCACAGAACTCGGGCGGGGGTTCTGCGCGCCACTTCCGGGTGACGTCCTAGCTTCACGCCCTCAGCTTCACTGATACTCTTGCGCCCGTAGGTATGGTTGTTGTGACTGGGGTCTTCATCAGCCAACCTGTCAACTTGCACTTTTAGTTTATACTAGAGCCACAGTTTCTACAGGGCATGGCTAAGTCTCAGCGGAATCGAACCCGCGGCTTTTAGAGGTGGGGACATGAGTCTACACTCTTGACCACTCGGCTGTACCTACCTTCGCTGTGAAGCTACGAAAAGTGCATAAGAATCGATCGAGAGAACAGCAGAATGGCGGATGCTTCCGCGTTCCAACTTATAGATATCCATGAAACCATTTTCGCCGATGCTCGGAGGTTCCCCTTATGCGTTCTCCTACGCATGAATTCTCGTGCTCGATAAGTGTGTAATAATGCTCAGAATTTTCCGGAGCTGGAAGCCATGACCAATGCCTTGAGCGGCGGCTTTTCAGAACCGACGTTGAATCGATGATGCGCTCTTTTTGTGAGTCGACTAGAATCTCAGGCTCGCTCTCGCCTGGGGCCGGATTCAATCCTCCCCCTGAAAATGAAGATACTATATCGTTAAAAACAAATTTAAAGGGGTTTTCGTCCCCAACTCCTTGGGGAAAAATTGAAGCTGGCCCCTGAAGAGCTGCTCATGACAAAAGTTCTCCACCGTTCAAGGTTTTGCCGCACAGTGAATGGCTCACTCATCTCACTCCATCTCCAACATGCCCCCCCTCCCCCAACTAAACCTGCGACTAGAACAGCTCTTTTGACCAAGAACTGCAGTTCTTGGAAGTAGTTTACAAACAGCGTGAGTCGAAAGTGCCAACCCAAACGGTAATGGCGATTGGAATAGGGTCAACCGTTACGCACGCACTTCTTCGAAAATTTTGCGACCCCCCCTCCCCCCTTTAACGGAGTCTCGGGCGACCTTATCAGTAATTCTCACTACTTTCGTAAAACTATCACCAAATTCGTCAAAAAAAGCCCGTCCAAACACAATCCCCTTCAATGACTTGCAGCCTGTCTGTCGGCTGTCAGCCTCCCTTCGCACTGAAATCACTGAGGTCAACCCCAAAATGCGACCCCTTCCCCGAAATCACAAATGTGATCCCCTCGTTCGACTAATGCGAACAAACGGTTTACCCTGAGCTGGAAGTCGTGGAAGTGACTGTCGAAACAAGGCGTCGCCCGTTGCACCAATCCAATCGCTGCGCGCGGGAACGTTTTTCAAAAGCGCACCCGCCGAGGAGACCCGTGCCTTGTTGTTGGAGAGATCGGTTGTGCATGCTTTAGTCTTCGCACTATTCTTTACATCTTGTGGAATTTTCTTTTCAAATGCGAGATTGAAGTGCACTCTATCGTGCACTGCAACAACGAATTTTTTTGATGTTCTTGGAAAGCATTGCTCACATTCTTTTCGATATTCGAGTACTTAGTATTCCCCTGAAAGAGACGCTGCTAATTTGCGTGTTGAGAGAAGTAGTGTGTAGTTTGTTGGAAAGAAATGGCTGAAGGGATATGTATGTTAAGAATACAGTTCAGTACCATAGCTTGCCGCTTTTCCTTCGAAGGTCGTCGTTTTCATCCTTTTTGGTCGTTTTTGTGTCTGAGTTGGTTCAGAAGCGCTCTCCATCGTACATAAATGTACAGGAAATTAACGGCACTCTGAACGTAGTGTCGGTACGTAGCTGTTAGATCTCTCACAAACAAAAAGAGCGGCTCAGACCCTTATCTAACGGGATCAAAGTTCTCGACCATACTATATACTTCTTAATCGCACTCTATTTGACAAGTGCTCTTAATCTTTGGTATAAGCGCTTCTTCTCGCTCCTGATATCAATCATTCTTGTCAGCAAACACTTATCTTGTGTCCATCTCTCTTGTAACAATTGCCTGGCTGATTCAGTCCACATGATTCTTTACCATCCGAATCTATTCGGAATCGTGCAGTATGTAGCAGCTCAACTAGAAACCAACAACAAACACACTAACAGTGAGATGACCAATCAAGGATCACATTAGAAACGAAAAGTTCCCGGCTTCTGATACGTCGTTTTCGGGATTAAATTAGGTTGGAAAGGAAAGCTTCTGCCACACTCTTTCTAAAATTTTCGTTTTTTAAATCTTGAACAAAATTCATAAGTATACATTTATGAGGAGCTACCATAATAATAGAGGCATACTCAAAGGCTTCAATTTGCACGAGGTGGATATAAGTTCTGCAGTCAGTAGTAATCCAAGAAAATTCAAAAAATCTCGACCACTAGCAAATCCGTACTCCGAGTCACTGTCTAGTACAAATGTCTACAAAACCATGGATTCGTGTCAACGACTGACACTATCTGCAATAGCTTCTAATGGCATGCCGTTCAGCGATACAGCGTGTTTCACCTTTACCAGCGCTTCCGATCTTTTGACGTAATAACTGGCCTGAAGTAAGTTCGACTATTTAAAAATCGTCACTAGACTTTTTGCGGGGTATTTTATAAGAAGCCAGCAGCATCCCTCACACTCCATTACAGGTAGGGCTCTTACAGAAGCTCCACTACATACCCTTCGTTATGGGCACCATTGTGTAGGCAGTGGCCTAGGTTGTGGAGTACCAGAAGCTGGCCGAGGTAGCTCGTCAAGAGCCCTCGTACCGCGACAATATTCATTTCTTTCATGACATTGCGAATCACCATGATCCGAAATGAGCCCGGTAAGAAATTCTGGAGTTGCGGCAAGATTTCTTTCCTCTCTTAGCGTAATCCCCTGGTCGAGCTGTAAATAAGTGCTACCTATCCTGGACCTTAATCATCATCTTTATAACGAAATAATCAGACGATCAACTCCAACTCGAAAGTGAGGTCGCCTCCTTTCTCGACTCGCACTCCGCTGGGTTTTGGCGAGGAGGATCAAGAAATTTTCTGAGCGATGGAGACAAGTGGTGGACACTCATGGTAGATATAAGACCGGTCAGAAGTTGTAACCAAAAAAGATAAAATTAAAATCAAAAATTTGAAAAAGTGTTGCAGGACTTTCTTTCCAACCTAATATAATTCCCATCGGCGCTCAATATTTCTGATGTCAGGAAACGTTGTTGCTATTTTTTGTTTTAATAATAAAATGCTTGCTTTTTTGGGAATTCGAGACGTTTAAGCCCTTAGCACGTAACAGACGAGAGAACCTTCATCGCGTGCGCGCCGGGTGCGGGACTATCGGCTCATCCGGGCTGGCAGCGCGACGTACCACTTTAGTGATGGCGGCGTACTACATGCGCGGGCGATGCTAACGCAACAGCACAGTACAAATGTCTTCGCGCGTTCTGCTACTAGAATTCAACCTCAAACGAGTGGAGTAGATTGTGGATAAAAGCTCCGCACGGCCAGACAAACACCTAACACTGGTGTGTGCGCCGCGTATCAGCGCCGAGTTCGTTAGGCGAAACGCGTTGTTTCGGGTACCCCCAGGACCCGTCCGCGCGAAAGAGGCGAGAATCGGCGGATCGGTGCAGCGTGAGTTGCACGATGTAGCGACCAGGTGTCAACGCTCTCGTTGTGTACTCCTTGGCGGAAGAATTTTTTACGGACCCCCTGATGGGTGATGGTGATACGACCCCCCTTGTATATGTGACAGCTTGTAAGAGAGGACTCAGTGTTTCACACCATCGAATATTTATTATTCTACGTGACAGTCGCGTGATCAGATGAAACTTTAGCAAAATCCACGACAGATATTCATCGCTGCTTCCAAACACGAAAAAAAATGAGATGCATTCAAAGATATCCGTGTACTCCAAAGGGTTACCAAACTAGGAGATGAAATAAACTGAACCAGTGACCGTAATATTGACAACATTAACCTGATAAAAACTTATGAGAAGTCAGAAAAAATTATCGCTCCAATTGAAATACTGAAATCCTTCACGTTCTTCAATTGCAACACAATTTTTACACCCCTCTTTCTAAGGCTATAACTTCCTTCATATTCGAGCTTCTGCGCCGAAGTGATTTGATTTGGGAAAATTCAAATTATTCTCTCTAAGTCAATTGAGGGGAAATATTTGTCGAACGTTGTTTTTTTGTCCTTATAGCAAAGGCGACTCGATTTTGACCTACAACGAGTCCATATACTTCGCTTTCAAAGTCATTCATTTGGGAAGACCTCTGAAAGCATGTTATAATACCTACAGGATCCAACTTTCGTAACGAAGACGCCACGCCCGTGCGGTGAAAGTTCAGAGTTCAAAAATTACGTTCCGTTTACTTTTATGGTGGCGGTCTGCGTTATCATATTTTATATCTGTGAAACCGCGACTTTTATATCCTATTAAACTCGATCATAAACTTGATTTTCAACAGTTTCATTTATTTGGGAAGCTGAACACGGTATACAACAGGATTCAAGCTTTCTTACGAGCACCAAAACGTTCCTGAAAAGTCAGCAGTTCAAAAATTAGTCCCGTTGTTACTTTTTTTGAGGGGTATTCTTCAAGCCATTTTCCCGAAAACGCGGGTTTTCTTAGGTTTCACTGCCCGTAACTTCTTGGAAGACCAATCATGTTTAACTTAGGATGTGCTAGAAAGCTTCGAGCATGCGCTTGCACTACATCCCTTGCCTTGGTGCGCGCCACGCCTCGGGCGCCCTTCTAATTCGCTGATTCATTTGAAAGCTCATTTAGAGGGAATCGTGGTTTATAGATGCTGTATCAGTCATCTTACGAAAACGTAACGTGCTGGCTATTGCTCCAGAATTACCAACTGCCGGCCACCGAGAGAGACCGACCCCCCTCCTCCAAGCTCAATTGAGTACGAGCCCCCGTTGTTACTCGTAACCTCGTTAGTGTTGACCCTGTGTAGGACATGTAATTAGACGCTCTATTCAACTTGACGCGAAATCGCTATAGTACGCGCACGACTCGTCCACTGACTTTGCCTTCTTGCCGCGCGAATGGGCCTCCTGGGGGTACCCTGTTGTTTCGATGGGACGCCCGCAGCTGTGTTGAATCAGACCAATGCGCCTCAACTTCTCATTATACGAGGGCGCGCGCCCCCATCGGAAACAAAGCAGCATCGCCCCGATGTAACGAACTCTGGGACGCTATCCACGGCTTGGCCACGATCAGGGAGTAGGGTGTTGTCTGGCAGCCACTCCGGCCGATTCTGCCAGTAAAAACTTTGCTGGCGCTGAGATTGAAAGTGCCAGTGATCTGAGGAGATGACAGCGCAAAAGCTGAGAGACAGAACCCTTACAGGAAATGGCACGTACTGTGATACCATCAATAACCTATGAGGATCACTAAAGAATTATGCTGAAGAAATTTCTTCTATGTGCTGATCGTTGAGGCCGTTCATGAGTCGGTTGAGGCCGGAACATTCTCAAACAGCTCGACGGCTGAGGCGATCTACATGAGGACTAAGGCCAGGAACAGAAGAACGCAGGGATGCAAGTACACAGATTGCTCATATCTTTCTCCAGAATCCTCTCCCCTCACCAAAGGAGAAGGGACTTTTTTCTTCGCCCTTCTATCTTCCCCTCCTTGCTTAGTCTCAAGCACAATAATTGGCTTACTCACTCCTCCTGGAATTCCCCCTCCCCCACTAACGATATGACCGTCCTGACTGCTAAAACAGCTCAATGCTAGTTTCTCCTCATCTCTTCCTCCCGATGATTCCAGGTTTCCTCACCATCACTCTGTCTTCAAATCTCCGTGCGTGCTGGGATGTAATTCGAGTCGCAGAACCTTCGCGGTTTTATTTATACACAATTTGACGTGTTTAATTCCATTGGCTAAAGAACCCTAATGCAGGTTGCCTTGTCCGGCTTCACCGCGAATTTGCGCGAGACCGTCTTCATGCGGTCAGCAAACCGACGAGCCAAAAGTCTTCCGCCGACGTGCGCACTATGACTTCCTGGCGCTGTCTCGCGAGCAGTGGCGAAACAACCAACCCTGTAGCAAGGGGAAGCATATATCATGGAACAAGGCTGGGTCTGGAGATGTGTAGAACCATTCCATCAAAATTGAGAAAAAAGCTTTGTGCGAAAATCGAAGAACAAAGAGTAATGGAACTTTTCGTAATTTCGTGAAAAATCCAGTCGTCCAGGTCCTGGGAGTACATGTATTCCTAATTGCTTACACTATATACGGATATGTTCAGATTATTAGAAATACTATACAACTATAAAAGAAATAATCGTGCACCACTATTTGGCGCCGCCATCCGTCTGCCCCCCCCCCCCCTCCCCCTTATGGATTAATTAGCCGCGCGCAACCGCTGGGGCGCACCAAACTGCTAAACTAAGTAAATGTTCAAAAACATATGTTTTGTTGAGAAAGTTTGGTATGATAGTGCTGTCATTGAGCTTCATTATACAAGCCTGTATTGCTACTTTGTGATGACAGGAAGCTCAAATTTCAACGAAGGCGTGACACGCCGAAAACCTGCTTAATAAAGAACTGTCGCAATGAAATTGAAGCTTCCAGTCATCATACGTAGTACAAACTTGTGGTTATTCTTCAGTGCTTCACGTTTCAGACATTGTTAACTCGATTTCCTGTAGAAGAAGTTTACATTATACGGTAATACCGTTGCGATTTCTATGTCGTTGATCCCGTATATGTTCTGGTAATTATTTGACTGACTTTTACAACTAATGCAGCAGGCTCTCGCCGTTCAGTGTTGGTGATTCAGATACCATGACGAATAGAAGTGAAGCCGAAGCCTCTTGCTCCACTCTGGCTGACGTACTTTCTTTTTTTGCTTATGTGATACTGCGTGTAATTTTGAAAGAAACGCGCCTACGATCTTCAGGAAAGCCGAGTGGTCCAACGCCTTCGTTAAGAACGCTCCCCATTTTCTTACGATTGGGGCGCGGTACGTCGACCGAAGCGCGCTCTGCTGATGTCGATACGCGCCCGCAATCTCTGGTGCTCGGATCTCTGAGGACATTTGAAACGCTTGCACCATCGCAGGTCGCAGGACCAGGGTGAATATCGCTTGAGGATTCCTCAACGGCACGTCGAGGATTCTCTGCCCGATCAGAGACGATCTCTCGCGCGGACATTCACACTCGCCATGCCGTGCCGTCTGTGCTCTCCGCGCGGATGTTCACTCTCGGCACTACTCTCGCATGGTAGAGAGCTATGGTCGAGGATTTCCTCGACCGTTATTCACCCTGGCAGGCACTGTGGACTCGTCCGCGCTCGCCGTGGCTGCGCCCCGAATCGTGAAGAAAGTGGAGGAGATTAGAGAAACGAGCTGACCAATGAGGCGATATGACAATTCGGACCACTGGATTGGGAGAAGATTCGCCCCAGAGTGTCGTGGTGAATAGTCGCGCGAAATCGTTCCCTCCGCCTAGGCCTGCCAGAGGGGCGTTTGTTAAACACGGCTTCCTTGATAACATTTTCCCACATCTTATTTGAGTTAATCGTGGTCAGTCGTTTTAAGGTTCAGTGATTACTACCTTTCTGACCGATTGGTTCGCGATCTCATCGGGCCGCGGGTCACATACCATCTAGCAATCTCTGTCTTCACAGTCGCGCATCTTGGCCTGACGCGCGTCACGCCGAATCGTTTCTGACTCTGTCAGTTCCGGCTGCATTCCCATTTTATTATCTTCATTTCAGCAAAGTGAAGCCAACTTTCGTGGTTCTTGCCCCAAGGAACAATCACAGAAGTTTTCATATTTTCGCTACCAATGAATGACATGATACATGCCTTGTAGAGAACATATGAAGTGTCGCTTAAGAATTCAAAGCTCATTGCGAAGCCGCTATAGGGGATTCGACATGTGTATCGGTGATTCATTTAGTGGGGTCCTCACACCAGGTTAGCGTGAAGATCGCTTCAGTTGGTTAGTGGCTCCTTGCGCAATTGCGTGATGGCTGCGTGGTTCTAGCGCGATTACTTGCAAACTGTTGCAGCCTTGGAAGAATCCTGCCTACTCCTTGATGGTTCTATTTGCTTAAATACTTTAAATATTGTATTTCTTTGCTTGCGTTTGTGTATATGAAGAAATCCTTGCTTTAGGGCTTCATCGGCGGTTTTCTTTGATTCTTTTTCTATTGCAGTCGACTGCATTTACAATTTCATTATCGACAGCTTTTACCGTACCAGTTTGATCTAGGAATGTTACTTTAACACATTGCGGACCACCCATTATATGGCTATCTTGTCTCCTTTTTTATTTTTTAAATGAATTTATTCTCTTAGCTGCTTATCACTCACATTATTTTGCGGACGGGCATATAAACATACATACATACAGACATGTCCGAGAGTTGGGGTAGGCGTGTTCACGACGCGACTTATCGCTGTTAGTGTGTACCGCATCGGATAGAGAGGCCATGATGTAGCTGGTGCCCAGCCATGTTCTTTGATATCCAGCGATGTATGTTTGGGAGCAGCTTATCCGCGCGACGTCTATCAAGTGCAACTGCTGCCGGTGGCACGCCTACCCCAACTCTCGAATATGGACGGTACAAACCGATGCTCCAAGTTAGCGGATTATAAAATCGAGGAATGTTTTATTTGTTGAGAGAAGGTTCGTTTACTGCGATCGAACTGTTAGGTCCTTATTTTCTTTTTTAGCGCGGTGAAGTAATTACTAATACAGTGCTTTGTAGCCTTCACTAGTTGTTGTTCTCACTCCGCTGATATTCTTACTTGCTCGGGTCTGAACAGCATCTATTGATTATGGTGTATGAGAAAAATGCCTTGGAGGTACTTACACACGAGTCTATATGTAGTCATTTCATGTGTTCAGCAAGGGCACGGTGCAGCAGGCAAGCAAATCGTCTCTAAAAAAGGGATATATTTACTGTATTACAATTTGTTTAGACAGCGCCCCATCCACCACCTCATGCTCCGCCACAACCTCCGACTCACGGAAACAAAGATCGCAAGGATCCTCATGCTGGTCGCACTTTAGAGCTGAATGGACATGTTGGATTGGATGCCCTACCACATCAACTGGTCAAGAAAGCTGTCGAAGCAGGGTAAGTTAGATATACAGTTCTGGTTCATATCATCCAGCAATCCTGTGGAGGTTGGCCGGTTCGCGCCGTGTGCTTCGATAGGATTATTATTACAAGTAGCAGCAGATAATCGATTGTGATCTT
The DNA here is from genome assembly GCA_036418205.1 of Ostertagia ostertagi. NCBI lineage: Eukaryota > Metazoa > Nematoda > Chromadorea > Rhabditida > Trichostrongylidae > Ostertagia > Ostertagia ostertagi. The sequence continues at coordinate 8,690 of MU870435.1, read as the reverse complement.
GACTGAAATCAAGAACAAGAATGAAGGATCTGGACAACTTTGTAAAGTAGCCAATAAACTGTAACATCTGGTGTGATATAGCAAGAGCGTGGTTGCAACAAATAAGTGAAGTCTTGTGATAGAAAAAATGAGGTCACGTAAGACACTTTCGAGCGCACTGGGATTGTAGCGTCACCACTTTGCAGAAGTATTTCTAGTTATTACGATTCTGATAGTGGCAATCCATACTATGTGTTAACTGGCGAAAATTCGAAGCTCATTATTCTTCTTACAACCGCTGCATAAGGTATGAAAAGTGAAGGAGGAAAATGGGTGAAGGAGTGGCAATGGGGCGACTGTCCAGTTTCGTTGTTAGTCCCAAGCGGGAGGGGGATCGTATTCGGGACTGGTGAGGGTCCAAAGGTCGACAAAGGGATCGCATTTGTGGAGGTCGGAGGAGTTGTGGTGGCAGAAGAGGGGCTTCTGCTTGATGGTTAACAACGATTCGGCGACAATTCTGCAAAGCAAGTGGCGAAACTTGGGCGCTTCTGAAGGGATGTTGGGCGAAGTTGGGCTCCATCAGCTGGTCTTTGAATTATTGCTTCAGAAATAGTCATGTGTGGAGGGGTGGGTCGTACTGACCATGAGACTTCTCTGAGAGGCTGGGGTCGTCAAAGTTTTGCAATTGGACCAACAGACGGTTGATCTTGGTTGGGTAGTTGGCTGTTGATAGTTGGCAAAATACTGCCTCCATGTGTAATGTGACGTTTTGGTTACGAATCTCAAATTCTCAGCGCATAGCCCCTGACAGGCAAACAATGGTGAATCAAAAAGTGTAAGGACTGTTCAGAAATTCAAGAGCAGATCAGTAAGTTGTCAAAGGTATTGATCCTAAGAGCTTTTGCTTGGGAGTCCGAAAACTACCGCCGCACTCTTCCGCTTCATAAACTCCGAAAAATCATCTAGCAGATTCGGGAAATATAATAGATTCTTAATCGGCGTTGTAGTACGAATACAGTTGTGCATCTTATAATGAATGGCCTTGGCAACCTGATTCTATTAAAAGCTGATAAATTGCTGGCGTTAGCAAGATATAGGGCATTCTTTTCCAAAGCTAAGCCTAGGAGGAGGAAGAACTTTGGAACTAGGAAAGCTCACGCACGGGTTTCTCTCCCTTCTGACTAGGAAAGGTCATTCCACCAATTGAAATTGGGTGCATATTTGTATATGCATTTTGTTCTGGACATTAGGTAAGAGATCGTGAAATCAACTCCCTGGCGAGCTTGCTCTTTTGCTCTTTTCAGCAATCCCCTTCCTTCCATAGAGGGCTGCTGACGTTTTTGTTCTTTTCTTCTATCTGGACACATTCATTGGGCGTTTTCTTATATACTAACAATATCATTCTTTCCTTGTTCTGTTTGCCTGGAGTATAACTTCTCCCCTATCTCATGGCTGCGGCGCATGTCTACGAGTCGTATCTGGGCTATTGCTATTGCGCGCTGAGCTCGAGAGCCATTTTCAAAAGTTTTTTTTTGGTTTCCGCTCTCCCCATTCAGTCACCCAGGCTTACCTGCTATTGACTATCCTTTACTTCCATAAGTCGGTGCAAGTCAACAAGTATTCCGGTTCGAATACTTGGGCCTAGGTCTTACGCCCTGGGTTCGTATTTAGATCAAAGAGGCACCTACTTTGGCCCGCCCGGGAACGACTGCGGTCGGTTGCGTTGCCTAGGCTGGCTTTGCACCTTACTGTTCTACTTACTTAAAATGTTTAGTTGAGAGGCCGATGCGCTTATGCAGTCTCCTCAACTCTCCAGGTATTCATGGGTGACTAATGGTGTTGAGTTTCTGTTTGTTTGATGAATGGTCTTTTTCATTTTTGTCAACAGGCATGAAAGTCCGGCTTCTACATAATGACGACTCGCGGTCCCCAGCTTGATGCCATCTAGTTAGGGGAATGTTGTCTCCTGGCTGTAGCAGTTTTGTACTCGGTCTTTGGTGACTGCTTGGTTTATTTTTATTTCTTCGTTTTGCGTTATGTTTCGACTAACATGAGTCCTGGTATTGTTTTGGGCGCACCTAAAGTGCAGTTTAAATAAATAAATAAATAAATAAATAAATAAATAAATAAATAAATAATCATTAAATAAATAAATAGCTGAGGAGTCGCTCGTTACCGAGCTTCGCAAAATATCAAAGCTCAGAGCAATTCCATCAAAATTAGGTGATTTTTGCTCTGGTTCACATGGCGCCTTAGCGCAGGTGCCAAGCATTCCTGCTTCGCACAAGTGTGATATTCGTAATCAGGGAGGCGAACTACCCCTGAAGCCAATTTTCTAGCGATTTCTGAAACCTTGGTCAATCCTCGTGAATTTGGATAGGTCGCTTATTCATCACTGAAGGTATTGGGATCGATTCAGCTCTAATCATAATTCAGAAAAAGCAAAAGCAGTGCCAGGCTTGCCTATCTGCGACATCCTAGGATCCCCGAGGCACTATCTTCAAGTACAACCCACTATACGTAGTGCGCTTGGGCGCCATAGAAACTCATCCGTGGTAGCCTAAACCTAACAAGAACTACTTGCAAACTCTTCATACGGGCACTTGCTGACGAAGTCATGTGTTCAAGTTTTATCGGTGATTAAATAAAATAGGTCGATAATGTTATTCTGGAAAGAAAGTTTTGAAACACCCCACTGCATAATTTCAGTTTAATTCTTTATTTCTCATTTTTCTAAAACCTTAACATATTGACCATCAAAGTCAGCAACAATCTAACAAGCTTCCGGCAACAAGCCGATGCCGCGTTCGCAGCAAATAGGGGATTTCTCGTCGGAAAACTTTTAGATTCTCGCTTTGACATCATTTTAATCACCGAACTTCGCATCTTCAGATGATGAGCGAGCGATCGAAAATTGCAAAAAATGAATGGGTACAGGTCTGGACAGTATTGAGCAACCCCGGATGTGCAGTGCTTGAGTCACTCACGGTCACTAAGGCTGGTGTCAGAGTCCGCGATCCGTCGCAGGTTTCGCTGATTTTCGCGATTTGCGCGAAACCTGCGACGGATCGCAAAATTGCAAGTGCCCCATTTGAACATTTGAAACACTGAATATGAAAAGTGGAATCATGAGCAGTCGTCATTCAGCCATCACTATCAAGCAGAAGTGGCGGCAGGATTGGAGAACAGTTGATCGGGCACTTGTGATTTCCGTGACCCGTCGCGTGAATCGCGCAAATCGCGTGAATCGCGCAAATCAGCGAAACCTGCGACGGATCGCGAACTCTGGCACCAGCCTAACGCTTATCAGTCCGGTATCACTTGAGTTAAAGGTGATTACGTAGATTCAAGAATGGTTATAGGAGACCGGTGGTGCTCAATGGTACGCCAGTGGCGAAAAAAGCGGAGAAATCCGTCAAGACGCAAAACGGGACCCCTTTTTTGGCCGTTAGTTTTCACTCATGAACAGGTAACAGCTCAGAAAGCGGACGTATGAACGAGTTCAGCGCAACGCGTTTGGTGACAGCATGCCAATGCCCACGCTCAGTCGAGAGTTGTGCCGCTGCTGGCAACGCAGCTCGTCCAAATCACAACTAAACTAGTGGGCGGATCGCTTTTGGGGGCGGAGTGCTTTCGAAGTCCTGCTCAGCAACCAGCGCACCTTTCGTCGTGAAAGCGCCACACCTCGCTTCCTGGCAGCCAAGTAACTGATTCGTGTGGTGCATATGCTTCCCCGATGCGCTCCCACTTTATCGTAATCGCTGCCTTTAAAGCCACGAGTCGGGATTAGGTCCCAAGAGCCAGTCCCTTCTAGAGTGAGGAAGAGGGGTCTCCAAGGGCAGTAGGCAGGACACTGTCGCGACTCAAAAGTGCGAGGCAACGGCGCTAAGGCCTTGCCTTGTGTGCTGCCGTGCTGCCAGCGTTATCAACCACGGCATACGTGGTCTCTGCGTCCTCTCGCGTACGACGTACTATCTCGCGTTCTCCCTCTCCTCGCAGCGCTGTGTCTCTCCGTCATACCACGGCCGGCCTCCTAAGGGAAATTTAGTGTTTTCTATGGTGCTTTTTGCTTTTTCTCCTCACTAATGTTCCTCATTGCACCCCTTGCCTAATTTTTGAACAAAATAACGCATCAATTCAATCCTGACTTGTGCCAAAGTGTCAAGTGGCACGACTTTTGTTGTGTATGATGACATTGATATTTTAGATTCCAGTTCAATTTGATGTGTGTGGGTGAAACTGGAATGGGAAAAACGACCTTGATTGAATCGCTTTTCAACATGAAGCTCGATTTGGAGCCATGCAGCCATGAACTGAAAACTGTTGAACTGCGCACAAGGTCGTATGGTAGGTGCAAATATTTTTTTTATGTGAGCGTTCCTCTGCAGTATAAAAATCACTACAGGATCCAAATTCCCACCTTCCGTGTGTGGCACACAATAATTAAAGGCAAAGTTCACCTGCTATTTTTGAAGCTATTCTGGCTTCTTTATATTAGTATCAGGTGCTATCTTAGTTGGGGGAGACCACGCGGCGGCGCGGCGCTCTGTTCGTCTGCTCCTCCAAGGCTTAGTCCCAGGGGCAGTTACTATTTCGCCATCACGTGGCAGTTTCGAAATACGCGCCATCGAGGACTAAGCCTTGCAGGAGGAGACGAACAGAGCGCCGCGCCGCCGCGTGGCTCCCCCCAACTAAGATAGCACCTAGTACTATATTATACACTGACCCGCATAATTACACCTACACTTATGAGCTTTCCCAAGTCTCATTTCAAGGTTTATTTGAAAGAAAATCTCCAAATGGAAAGTGTAGTAAGTACGAATGCAATTTCGCACTACACGAAATTCAAATTTGAAGTATAAAAAGAAATTTTCTCTGCAATCCCAGAAAATGAACTCTTCGGCGTATTCCGCAAAATTATGCATCCACCCAAAATTTTCTGATTGCTTTCTTTTTTAATCGATTAAACTTCCTCACTATCATCAACAGGAGTTCCAAGAAGGACAGTTCGTAATGAAAGTCGTGGGAGAATTGTGAAGTACTTAAACTGCGCGAAATGTGAGCCGAAGTTTCGCTGCAGTCAGCAATTTCTTTGAGTACCCTGCAGGATGTGGAACTGCTTTTAGCTCTGAGCATCCTTTTGTGCTTCTGGGTCAAAGTAAACACCGAGAATGGAATAAGTAAGGAGATCAGCAATTCCTGCAAGTTGTGCTTAGAATTCAAATCTCATTCGAAACTCTGTTTCATCTGTTTGGGTGTGTGACAGAACTGCAAGTTAATCCACGAGTGCGAAATGTAAAAGACATTGTTCATGACAACAAAATTTCTTAAAAACCAAGACTGTTTTTTTAACCTTGTTCTTACTTTATGCCTATCATCTATGTATGGGCCGACACGACATGGAAAGGTGGTGGGCAGTGGTTAATCCGCGCGCTATTTCTCGCTCAGAGGAGGAAATCGAGGCAACATGAAGTTTTATTCATTAAATAGAAGTAATCTTACAATTTTTGCGTGAACCTAGGTATGATAGTAATCACAGAGATTTCTACTTCCAAAAACCTACCAAGTTATTTTTTCGACCTCCAACCTAATGCGTTATATGTTGTGAAGAAACATTTTATGTACTGTGCACGAGAAGGGTGCAAAAGTTGTGGCTTTTGACGCCCGTTATCAACTCATCAGTACTTATCATTTCTCGGTACCTACCTTCGGTATCCCTATTTCGTTCCTTTTACTCTCTCCAAGTTTGACGACTCGTCGGCTAGACCACTGGGAACGAAGTTATGAATTTTTTCTGTCAGGCAGACAAACATACCCGCAACCGTTTACCAACCGTTTACCGGATTCCGGTAGGATGGCATGTATGATGGGGTGACCTACCGGGGCTGTTTCGTAACGCTTCTTTAAAGCAACAGTCCCAGCAGGGTTTTTACCTTCGACACTAATGGTGTGGAACGATGCGCTAGCCCTAGTCAAGAACATAAGAAGTGTGACTGAACAAAAACTCACCTTGGAAAGCCGCTAGAAAGGGAGCTGAACGGCTTCGAAGTGGGCGTGGTTGGAATCGGCCGAGGGGATTGCAGCCGATAACCACGCCCACTTCGAAGCTGTTCAGCTCCCTTTCTAGCGGCTTTCCAAGGTGAGTTTTTTGTTCAGTCACACTTCTTATGTTCTTGACTAGGGCTAGCGCATCGTTCCACACCATTAGTGTCGAAGGTAAAAACCCTGCTGGGACTGTTGCTTTAAGTATTATATAGTGATTGTTTGCAGAAGTCGCTGAAGGAGGTATTCGTGTAAAGCTCAGATTGGTTGAGACAGCTGGGTTCGGAGACCAACTTGATAAAGATCAGAGGTCAGAAAGTTATCTGTGTTTTTTTCTCTCTTCCACCTTCGCCATTACTTATGATAGTTTACGCTGAAAAGAAAGAACACTGGTGATGAAAAAAGAAATGGGACAGAAAGTGATAGGATAGGAACATCACTCAACATCTGTGTGACATCACTCTTTCCACTGAACCTATCTGTGTTAGAAATCATGCAAGGGTTGTTGTCAACAGTTTCTCAAAAACGGGATTGGTCATGAAAGTTTGATATTTACCGCCTATGGAACTTTTCAAACTCGACTGATTAAGTAGTCATTGATGGAATAAATCCGTCGCAGAACACTACCGAAAACACGAGAACCTCTTTGCACATTGTGACAGTTTCAACAACTATTATCTTCTTCCGAGGGCAAAATCACTGCAAAGGAAAGAAACATACCCAGACTCTATACTGCCCGGCACGACACTTCCACCTACAAATTTCTCAAAAACTTGCATCTAAAGACGTTTTCAGAAAAGTCTATAGTATAAGTGTAATGCATGTAGGCGCGAGTCCGAGTACTAACACGAAGATCAGTTTGAAAAGCATGTTTATCTTCATTTTTTTTTGGAAATTTATGCCTGTCTCACAAAATTGCATTCACAACCACGTGTTTTTCCGCTGCATTTTATTTTTGCCCAACGAGAGTTAGGCGAAAATGAAATTCAAAAAGTGAAAATAAAGAATAAAACCTCGCAGTAATTATCCCTCTCAATTTCTTGGGTGATGGCAAAAGCGAAACTGCTATGAAGCTTCTGAAAAGTGAAAACTACAGCAAGAGATCATCCGACCGAGATAAGCGCCATAACATAAAGGATTAATACAATTTTATTAGGTCAGGTACAGGAGTCAGAATTCGTTCAGAAGTTCATGTCTGGACACGGCTTCACGTGTTTACAAGAACGTTTATAATAAACCATGTCTGGAAAGTGAGTGGGACGCCTTTTGTAAAAAGAGATTATAGAGAAAAACGAGAAAATTTTCCCCAGAATGGGTCGGCACATCGAACGAAAAGATGGCACTTTCGTTTGTGATTTTTGATTAGTGTCTCTTTCTCGCAACGTTTTTCCTTCTCAGAGCAGCTGATTCCTCAATTTCGAACAAATACGGGGAAGAAAAAGATCAGGTTTAAAATATCACAGATAAAAAGTATCCTCACATCTCTTGACTTGTCGACTCGTTCTGAAAAATTTTCTTGTCTATGTAATCTCTTTTCATAAAACGTCTCACTCATTTCCCAGACACGAATCGTCATGACGTTTATGAAAAATTTTATGAAAAACACTTTCTACTGCTCTCATTGAGACACATACTTTTATGAAGTTTTGCGTACCCGGTCGTATTATTTTCACACGATAGGGCGCTTATCCGGTCGGATAGTGAATCAGGGTTCCTTCCCAGAATCATATCCTGTAGCATCCTTGAGAAACTTGTTCGTATGACCCTTACCAAATTCTAGCGTGAGCTGACACTTCGACAACTCCTGCGTCTCTTTTGCTAGAGCTTTCCTATTATGGAGTCTGACAGCGATTTTGCCTTTTGCTATCAACTAACGAACTGAAAGTGATATTAACTGCCAAATTTCGTTCGGTAAAAATGAAATGAAACTGAGAAACATGTGGTGGAAGTAAGTTTGCGGAATAGGCAGAAAGAGTCTTCAAAAAATGAAAATAAGAAGGGTTGCGTTACAAACCGAAACTTTGTGTTGGTATTCAAAATTGATCTGCGTGCATCACATTCCCACTTTGGAGCCTTTTTCGAAAACGTCTTCAGATGCAATATTTTGGGAATTTGTGGGTAGAAGCTTTTCTTTTTCTTCAAAGGTTTTTGTTAAAACTTCTTCAAATGTTTTTGTTGTTTGTTTTCACACGAGCTGGCTCGTGTGGTAAATCAAACCAAATCTTTCCAGCAGTGTATATCTCACTTAACAGCGTCGCGCTTCGCGTGCTTTCTGCAGGCCATGTGAAAATTTTTGACGCGCTATCGCGTCGCGTGATGCGATTCTACGGACTCGACGTAGAAAACGCCGTACTAGAAGTCGCAAGGATGAGCCGCTTCCAACATACTTGGCTGGGATCAGCAAGGCGGGCAGAAGCAGCTTTTTCACGCAACCTCTATCAAGTGCGGCGGTGACCACGTCATTTCCGGTGACACGCCTAATCAGACTTCGTGATATGTATCACTTCATTATATACCCAGAACTTTGGTGTATCGGTTTGTCTGTAGGTCGTTTTGTCCGTCCGGACCGAGCGCTAACAGAACCAGGGACCTTGAAGTGCTTCGCTTCGTGTTGATGTCATGATTATGATAACACTCACACGGCTACATAAATACCGATCGAGCAAGCT
>MU870434.1:11365-31149 GCA_036418205.1 Ostertagia ostertagi | reverse complement strand
GTATTTTACTGTCACCGAGACTTATGCTGGTGTTTGATGTGAATCGTTATACTTTGAGATTGGGAAGCCGCCAGGCTTCGAAATGATTTCCTTGGTGAACACGAGCATTTTAAGGTCCTTCTTGTGGGAAACTGAGTCTTCTGAGACAAATATTTCAATACTAAAGTATCATATAACACATACTCATTGGTTCACTTACCAATACATAATAGTTACTCATCAGTTGCAAGTGAATGTTTAATATATTTATAGTCTAGCATTATTTTTGGCACTATGTACCCTTTACTGAGACACTCCTCAAAAACTGAGCCGGATTTTGATCGAAATTTGTGACTAAGGATTTGGCTAGAAAGTTGTTTCCAGGGGTATTCGACCCGTAGAACACGAATATCACATCGGTTTAGCGCGAAAACGCTTGGCGCCCGCGCTACGGGCTGGTGCTGTCACATTAGTTTTCTGCTGGCGCCCGTAGCGCAGGCTGCGGCAACGATCTAATACCTTTTCGTGTTCTAAGGGTCAAACTATCCCTGACGACAAGTTTTCAGCGAAATTGGGTGATCCAAGATGTTCTGGCGCCTTTTGGCGCCGGCGCTTCTGGCGCGAGCGCCAGGCGTTCTAGCGGTAAACAAATGTGATATTCGTGTTCTACGGGTCGAATTACCCCTGAAGGCAAGTTTCTAGCCAAATCACAGTCATGGAAAATTTCGATAAAAATCCTGCTCAATTTCTGAGGAGAGAAACGGTGAACAGTGCCTTATTTTCTATCGAATATCATTTCTATGAAATTTGGTTCCCCTCTCTCTAACTCATTGGCAATTAAGGGCGTGCAGGAATCAATGCAAACACTTTTCAGCCTTTCTAATTGAGTCCGGCTGATTTTATGCCCGCAAGTGGATGTCAGGTTCCATTGCCACATTCCAATTTCCCCTATTCCGTTTTTTTCTACAGATGGAGGGTACTGTACTTCCAGTAGCGATTACTTGTATGATTTCCCCAAAAACCCGAAAAACAGCAAAAGCACAAAAACCAGTACAAACTGTTTTGGATCTTCAATAATTATTATGCAATTCCAATTGTAGTTTTTAGTACCTTCCTCTCTACTCGAATGATTACTGGTCGTCAAAAAATCGATTGAATAACCGAAACTTTTTCTTCCATTTCATTACAAAACAGTAAAAATCCGATTAAATGTTTGGTCACCATAACCCATAGCTGAAGGATTTACTGATTGCGATTGATCAATAAATGAAATAAAATAAAAATCGCATACATGGCTTGAACCTCTATGCAAGTCAACTCCAGCCAGGGTCAACCGTGCGTTGGACAAAGTACAACGAGGGGTGGGGGGAGGGTCGTATTTGGGTGGAAAAAGGGGGGTCGTATTTAGCGAGGAAGCGGAAATTTTGCGTCTTCATGGTATGTGTTAAGCCCCATAATCCGTAGAAATCAGCCCGCCATATGGCGATGGCAGGTAGGTGGTGGAAGGATTGACCTGAGCGGTCCCTATCGAGGCCGCTCTAGAAGGGGAGGGGAGTCGTAAAATTTTCGAACATCGGATCAATGTGACCGTTGACCCTGGCTCCACCTCCCCCAGTCAAGCTACTTTTTATAAATTTAGAATTGGAAAATTGCTTTTTTTTGGAGCTCATTCTAATCTATATTATTCTGCTTTTCTTTTGGAAACGACAGGGGAATTGAAGAAAATCGATTGGAAAATGTGAAAAAATCCTTTTTGGAAGCCTCCCCTCCTTGCTTTTATTTTGCGTTATTTTTTAAATACTAGTGAGAGAATATTAGAGAAAATGGACTTTTTTGTTTTTAGATAACGAGTTGGCGATCATGTACAACGATGAGAGCGTGTTGGAGCAGCATCATTTGGCCGTCGCTTTCAAACTTCTTCAAGATTCCAACTGTGACTTCCTGTGCAGTTTGTCGAAAAAGCAACGGTTGCAGTTCCGGAAGATCGTCATCGATATGGTTAGTGTTTCACTCTATAAAATTTGTTACAAATAATAGATCAGTTGAAAATAATCATTTTGAGTCAAGCAACATTTTGTTTGCTCCATGCGGCACCCTGGGAACTTACCTTGTCAAAAGTTCCTTTGAAAATGTTGTTCTTATAAATTTCACATACCATGCTATAAGCTAAAATACAGCAACTTCCCAACAAATAAAGAAGACTTTCATCGAAACCCCACAAATCAACTCTGTGGACCGTAGAGGCGCTCTTCCAATGTTCTTATAACCCTAAAGGTATCAGTAAAGGACAAATTTAGTGCTAAATTTCGAGCCAATGGTTTTTGGTAAATGGTGTAATGCAAGCGTTTGAAGGCTCCTTAACATTTTGATTTGCCTATGAAAGAGAATTTTTAATCACTCCGTCACCATATGGCAAATTACATACTTTATAATCTTCTAGTACCAGGATGACAAAAGGGTGAAAAGATTCAGGGATTGGCGTTGATTAACCCTTTTCTGGGACGCGCCATGAAATCCCCCCATGCAGAATCAGGCTGGGGAATGTGTAGCAATATGTATCCAGCCTATAGAATGAATTATGCAAGCCATTCTTCATGTCAGCATTTTCATCTTTCCGGACAACATTCTTGTCAGGGTGACTGATTTCAGAGAGGTGAAAACTTGGTTTGCCGAAGCAAATTTGTGCTTGCTGCGGGTGTTCTCTCGCCCACTGCGCTATCTGAGACCGCTTCTTTTGCTACCCGGAAATGTGCTCCATTATTTGCCCTGGACCACGATTGCTAACTCGATTTGCCCTGGGCCAGATTCGTCGACGCAACTATGGTGGCGCACTGAAATCTGGAAATGAGTCAGTAATCGAATCAAGGTTTTTATTCCCCGCATCCAAGTCTCTTATAAATCCTAGTGGCTTGCGAGGAATGCAGAGCTCGGTTTTCTGAAGAGATTTCGATCCGCGGCTCTGCCCTAATCAGACTGCGGCGTCAGTAGCCATTGCTCCACCTCCGTCTCACAATTATGTCGCTTTCTACTGGAATTTCGAGAAGTTTGCTTGCAAATTGTTTGAACTAACAGTGGGTAAACTCATTTTGAGCCCATCTGCATCGCACTATCGACGCCTTTGTTTCTTCGGAATTTCATCTACCTATTTTTCCACGTTCCTAAATTAAGGGAATCCAGAGAAGTTTGAAAGAACGATCCTATCTTTGGCTTGCTTTTGTTAGCAACTTTGCAATTTTTTGATTTTTTTCTGTGCAAAACCAGGCACATCTCATGCGGGGAACTTCCGCGTACTTACAGTGAACCAGACTAACTTGTCAGGTGATTTTACAGCGTCTCCTTGAATTCATTTACTGCCCCTGACAGGTACAGGAAGAATTGCTTTATGACCTTGTGAGCGTACTATGGGGACTATGTCTGACCCGACCACAATTCCCAGTTTATTGGTCTGGCAGTCACGGCTTTGACTGCGTGCACTGCAGAGCGTGGTGCGCGACGTGAAACTGGTCGGTTGCAGTTCGCCGGAAGCGATCAATCATCGTCGCGCGCGACCCGTTCTTTCTGTCGATTGAAAGACAACATGTTTAATTATACTGAGACCAAAAGTGGGGGTCCATACTGACCTTCACATCTCCGTCGTCAATTTTATTGCCTTCTCTTCTGATTGTGATGAAGGGGCAGGATGGAGAGTGTGACTGACTGAGTGCAGAGTTTTCTGCCGGAAGGAGCCCCCGTGACCTGTTCCAATGAGGACAGCTAAAGTGCACGTGATTTTCCATGACCATTTTACCATAGTATTTTTGATTACCTGTATCTCTTGTGATTTCTGGGACTTCGACAAAAATGCATCTTTTCACGCTGATTGGTGTGGGTGGCATGGGTTGCGCCATGCATACTACCTTCGCCGGAAATTGTGAAGGCCTTTGAATGCGTAGGTACGGCCAAGAATCAGTTTGAGAAAAGTTTGTAGAGCATTTGGTGGCGGCCCCATCTGTCGTTGCCTACCTCAGGCTCCGCAGGGTGTAGAAACCATGGAAAATGTTCAGGGGAAGGGTTCCAAGAGCAAGACCATAATTTTACGTCGGACCCACTACTTTGAACGACGCCTCCGTAGGTCGTGGACACTGTTCTGAAGAAGGGCAGCGAGAATTGTTAGGATCCATTGAGACACTGATAGCGTAGGCTGACGGTACATTATTGTGAGGAGGGCTCCTGAAGAAAGGCTGCACGATAAGGGTGGAGGTTGAAGAAGGGGATGTATACCTAGTGGAAAGGCAGGCTGACGCCCTGAGGGTGCAAGATGCGCATCTCGCAAGCAAGGGTATGCCCCCGGCGGGTCAGCAGGGCCGTACCTTCACCGCTCGCGCCGCTGCACTTTAGCGCCTCGCGTGCACTCCACTAATGGTTTCGACCCTTGCGTTGACTCTAGCCGCACTTTACAGTAGGCACAGAAAACGATACCTTAAAGGAAATCTTCCACGGAAAGAGTGATCATTTTGTCTTGTGTGTAGGATTAGTATTATCGAAACTAACGCTTATGTTCCGTTCTTTTTGCTATGCTCATGAGGCTAGGGGCCTAAGGTATCGTTTTTCTGTGGTAATGGAGGCGGAGCTTTTCCGCGGAGGATTCCTTTGAGCCAGAGGACGAGCGGGGCTGGTATGCCTTTGCTAACACGCTGGCGGCTTTACTTCTCGCTGCGAAATGTCTTGCAGTCTGCCTTTCGACTAGGTGGAATTCACTTCGACCTCGCGAACTTATTGTGAACCCCCAAATAAGGCTAGGGTGCGAGGTCGGCCAGATATCTATTGGCGTTTTTTGGCCCCCACAAACTTGACCAGTTGTCCTGGCGTGGGAATTTCATAAAATTCTGCGCAATCGCTACAATATTCTTGCTGTACTGTATTATAGAATGTATCGGTCCATTTGGTTTGAATTACCTTGTCAATTGTTTTTTCAAATGTTTACATGCTCCTGAGTCGTCTGACTTTTTTCAAAATCGTTTGTGATCGAATACTGAGGACGCCGTTAAACGGGAAAAACTAGAATTATACCGTAGTTGGGTGCACTTTTTCTATTAATTGGCCATCAAAGTTCTCTGTTTTCCAATCGAGTCGTCCTGCAAACAAGAAGTGATTTTTCCTCGTTGTTCTCAGATCGAATTCTTCAACAAACTTTTGTCTGTAACCACGCGGTTAAGGGATAGGCGGAGGGTAGACAATTACAGTAACCCTTTTAGTCACTTGTTCCGTAGAATTAGGGTGATATCCATCAGAAGTGCTTTGTCGAGTACTGTAAGCACGGCTAACTGTACATTGCACAGTTCTCAACAGAGGGGTCGTATTTGAGTTTTTTGGAGGGGCTTGTGTTTGGGTTGGTGAAGGTCAATTTGTTAAAGAGGAGGGGGGTGCATTTTTGAAAGTCATTTTGGGAGGAAAACGAGTGAGGAGAGTTGGAGCGTGTCGACAAGTCTCTGAAGTCTCTTAAGTATAATAGAAGCAACCATGCTGGTGAGGGTGGTGGTCGATGGGTGGGAGAGGGGTCGTTTTCGGGGGAGAGGCTTTCCTAAAGCTGATGGTGGTGGCGGGGGTCATATAGAGACCTTTTCCGAGAGGCTCTTCTAAGAGCGGGTCGTCGAACTCCCGGAATCGGAACAACTGATGGTTGAGCCTGACTAGAGCAGGCTACGTGAGATTTTGTTCCTACAAGGTGTTGCCCTCGCAGGCAGCATGTTTGACTATTTTGTGCTGTTTTGAAAGCGGAAAGCGCTAACCCAAGCACTCGTTGACTTGCACAGGTCTTTTCGTATGCCAAGCATGCATTCCAACCCTCGTATGATTATAAATGCAAGCGGAATGTGTGGCGCGCTCCTAGTGAAAGGAATAACGCTTAACCCCTTCTTCTCAAGCTCCTTGTTGAAAGTTCGAAGAATAACTTCATTTTCTGGTTAACTACAGAAAGGGAAAACTTAAACACAAAGCCTTTGGGTGTAGAAAAGAAGGGAAACACTTTCCAGTGCCTCCGAAAATTGAGCTAGAAGTGAACCAAAATTGTGGCAGCGTCAATATCTAATTATGCGACTCAGTATTTATATTTGTATACCTTCTTAAGCGAATAAAATGCCTAATTTTGCCATTATATTCCAACGCTTCTGCAATAAAAAGTGACTTCAGGTTCTCGCTACCGATATGTCAAAGCACATGTCCCTGTTGGCCGATTTGAAAACGATGGTGGAAGCGAAGAAAGTCGCCGGAAACAACGTGATCGTTTTGGATAAATACAACGATAAAATCCAGGTGGGCACTTGGAACTGCTTCCTTGAAAAATACCCGTGGGAAGAGTTTCATCACTTATTACTTACAGGTGTTGCAATCGACTGAGATTCATAGCTCGCGATTTGTCGAATCCGACAAACCGATTTGAATCTTTATCACAGTCGGAAATTCGTAGAATTTCTCTAGACTGGCGACAAGGCGATCGGGAGAAAGAGCTCGGTATCGAGGTGTCACCGATGTGTGACAGAGGGAATGTCACCATCGAAAAGTCACAGGTAAGCCTTTCCTTCGGTGAGCCACTCGTCGAGGAAACCCGTCTTAACTACCCTTACCTCTCTCCAGTCTCAAACGCAGCACCATCACCCAGAGTCAAGTCCCCACATCTCACCTGTCCTCTCATGACCTCTCTGTTCCTATTTTTTGGAAAGAAAATATATAATTCAAGAAAAGTTTCCGTTCGACCGAGAGGCGAGAAAAGAATCGTACTCAAACAAAGCAAAACAAGGAAATCTCGCATTTTTTCTGGACCAAACCGATAAATTTTGGCAAATACTGTTGAAATTCTGTTAACCTTGAGTAGCCCTATACCTTATTCTCTTCGCCGTCTTCTCCTTGAGCGACAAATAATCTTCTCTTAGAACTTTCTCAACTTGAGCATATATATGTTCGCTACAAATTATATTACATGGCATTTTGACTCACCAGTACCAGTCGAACCTTACCTCGTCAGTGCCAAAAGGGAAGACGCGTACCTAAACCTTGCGAACCATGGCTGGCGCCAGCAGTCTGGCATAGAAATAGCATAGCTGCTTTTCACCTGTTCCCTATCTGAATCTGTCACAGGAGGTGTATAGTGCCAGCCTTTCTTTAACCCCCCTCCACCCTCACACCTCAACCAAGTCCTACTTTTCTTCCGATAATATTGTAATATTACCAATTATATCAATTCCGCACATTACTTTCCCCTCTCTCTAAGAACCAGATGATACGACCCCTCTATCAGGGATTCTTTGACGTTGGCTCACCTTCGCCTCAGAACCTTTCTGCTGAATGGATGATAATGTATCAATTTAGGTTGGCTTTATCGATTACATAGTCCATCCATTGTACGAGACGTGGGCCGATCTGGTGTATCCGGATGCGCAGAACATTCTTGATCAGCTCGAGGAGAATCGTGAATGGTATCAGTCACGAATTCCTGAAGAGCCTGAATCGGCTCGTTCCGAGAACTCGTAGCGATTCCTTCGTGTTTTGTTTTACTTGCCTGCTGTATCGGTCGGGTCGTTTAATATACGCTTAGCTCTATGTGTTTCATCTTTCACACGTACACATAAATTGTGTTCATGTCTGCATAACTAGTTGTTCATTGCCGGGTGTCTGTCTCTGCAACCTGCGGTCTCCACGTCGTATTCGAACTTCTAATCGGTTCGATCCTTCGTCTTCGTTCGTATACATTGTTTTTCATAGGAGCAAATGTTCAAAGAAAACACTTCACCGCGTTTTCCCCTATCGCTAGATTTCAAACTTTGTAGGTGCTTCATGTTCGTCACTTTTTCTCCCTTAAACCCCTTCAATTCCCATATACGGGATACTTCGCTCTCCCTGTGTGTAGACGCTGCTTCCCCTCCTTCAGTTCTCTCACTCTCTCCTCCGTTGTCGCACGCGCTTTACTCGGCCAGTCCTGCCAAAATCTCCTCCTCCTCCTCCTCCTCCTAAACTCTTCTTTATTGCAGCCCCGCTGAGTTGTCATTGTGTTCTCATGTTCTAGCATTAATTCATTTCACAGCCTATATTGTGATAATTATAATCGATTTGTCGTCTCCGCATCTTTTCATCCATGTCATGTCTGAAAAGGTGATGAGCATAACACTAAAGCTTTAAATCAATTACCAATGCCATGCACTTAATAAATTTCTATCAAATAAAGTTTTATGTTAGATGGTTGTTTCAAGCTTATCAACATCGAAACCATTACTTATGGAGCGTTCATAGTTGGCGATCGTACGTGCGATTAGGCGATTAGGCGATGATTCAAAAGAAAAGTATACGTATCGATTAGGCGATTAGGCGAGTAGGCGAGTAGGCGATAAGAGAAGGACGTATTGATTTGTTGCTCCGCCCATCGAGCGATCGCCTAATCGCCTAATCGCCTACTCGCCTACAACGTTCTATGGGCGGAGCAAACCAATCAATACGTATGTGGTGCTCCCCGCCTAATCGCCTACTCGCCTAATCGCACGTGTGATCGTTAACTCTGAACGCTCCATTACGCGGAAAGTTCAACAGGTTTATCCGGCCAAACGCGAAGAAGTGCACACGACGCTATCGCAAGATACGGGGGCATTCTTGTGGCAATGCACTTAAGATCGCATAAGACATCCTCTACTTATCAAACACGGGACTGAGGCCTGGCGGGAGGGATGGGCTCAGGATGCATGAACAAGTCTCACTTTCTCCGAAGCTCCTGCCCCCCCTCCTACGCTTGCTACTGGAAAATGGAAACTCCCTCGTATAAATTCAATAGCATCCCGAACACTCCTCGGCGCACGGACGCTGAACTCAAATCCTTTAAAAAAAGGAACCTGGGCATTCGCTTGAATGTCCACTTTCCACCCTACACAGAATGCCTTATTACTTAATAAGGATGCGGCAAGCTTATATTGAAGCAAGCATTTAAAACGAAATAGGAATTGAGTAAGCAAAGCCACCTTTGTCTTCAAAATGATAATTGAAGCAATAGATTCTCATTCGTAGGCGACATCATGGAACGTACATTCGGTTACGGAACAGTTTCTCGGTAATCTTTGAGCCGATTCCCACTTCCCTTTACGCAGCGAGGTCTTGTCCTTTCCACAAGAATGAAATTTTACTAACGGAGAACGTTTCTGGTTTCTCCTTTTTACAACTTGATTCTCCAGTTTGATTCCCGATAAATAAATCATATAAATCAAATCTTGACCCTCATTTCAGAAGCGCATATCTCGCATTCAATACAAAAACATTTTGATCGGGACGCATAAAAATCATACGAATCCTTAACCTTTGCTTAACAAATTAGGCTCACAAGTGGTTTCAATTTGGAAAGTTTGGAATTCTTTAGGCGACAAACGAACCCGACGAAGCGTTGCACCCATCATGTCGTTTCAACCTGTTAACCTCTTGAAAGTCCATCCTGTAAAGAATCTAGAAAAGGCAGTGATAGTAGATGTCGCTGTGATGTGCTGCATTGAGTGATCGAGCACAATTTTGTAGCTCAAGCTAGTTCCAACTTGGCACTCTGAAAGTGCGAGAAGCACTCAATTGTCGCCTTCTTTGGAGTCTCACCTTCAGCTCTATTTCTGGAAGCCCCATCTCAGTTACGCTTGATTACAAAGCGGCTTCTTTAGCAGTTCCATGCTGATTTCTTTGATCAAAACCCTCAGGTGTTTTTCACTATCCGATATCGGCTTCAAACCCTAATCATTCCAATAACTGCTCGAGATATTGAGCAGACCAAGCAGAACCGACGACACTCATGGGTACTTCTTATCCCTCGCAACTCCGTTATTTGCCATCGGACCTCAGATTTCGCCTCGCATAAATCTCAACACATCTGCGAGGGTCTGACATAGGCAACCGGGGGGAACACTCTTCGCGGCTAAATGTTATTATTGCGCACGAATGCAAAGATTGTGGACTTTTCATCAAGCACTATCATTACGTGGCCTATCTGATCACTGAAAGGAATCACGGAGCAAATGCTTACCAATGTGTGCATGTATTAATAATCCTGGGATTACGGCTACCGTACTATATTTCCCATGAATACTTTTCGAGGAAGTTCCCCTATGAAACCGTGTTTTGCATAATCTGTCATACGTTTGCGAAAAAATCTATCTCGTGCTGGCCGAATGGTGTTTTTCGCTACTGCACTGGTTATAAACATGTTGAACTCCAGGTAGCGAAATGAGAGGTCTATTCGACGCAAACCAGCTGAACCAACAACTTACCCCGGCTATATTTCCTGTAGGGGTAATCATTCGTGTTATATCATTAACCATCATTGCGCTACTACCATCGTCTAAACAATTCCTCGTCGGGCTCAAAAAAACTTCGAAGCGACCTTTTTCAAAGGCGGATTTCTTCTTGTCTCAGCTCGCCGAGCGTTATTATTCCATTTCATTTGATTCTCCTTGAACCAACTTCATTTTACATCTTTATCGGTCGAATGCCGGCTCCAATCATCGTAAATTATAACCTCCCCTTCAAAAAGCGAGAAAGTGTCGGGTGCAGACCAAACACCACAACTGACGACGGCCTCCAAGTAAATCTGGTTAGAAGTTGTTCATAGTGATAGCTGATTTCTGGTAAATGATAGTTGTAATTAGTGACAATGATAGAATACAACTGCAACAGGCTAATCATTTCATTGGCAGAAACATTAACATTTTGTGAAGGCCGTCGTCACTTGTGGTGCATGGTCTGCACCCGACACTTTCTCGCTTTTTGAAGGGGAGGGTAGTTTCTTTGCTGTGCAATGAGTCAATAAGCCGAATTTCTAGCAGTCATTTAAGGTGCCTAGTTGACGAGAATGATTATTTCGCAATTGTTTTGTTTAAAAAAATATTTCCCATGAGTCGACGCAACTTTTTCTGAAGGATCCAGCACTTTTCAATGCTTTGGCGGTGAAAATCTTTGAGTCACTTCAGTGAATATTAAAGACCAGATGGTGATCGAGTGAGTGCGGTTTGTGAGATGACTCTCCATTTCTTCCGAGGGCGTGGGGATCCCTCTTTCAATTCACAAAAACATCACGATTTGAAGTATTGAAGAGCTGAAAAGAAGCCTACTAAGTCTAAGTGCCAGAAGCAAAAGCAGAAGCGGTGCAGTGGCAAGTGGTGCTGCTTTTCACGTGCGCGGTGGAACCAAGTCTTGGATCGTTCATGTCTAGGCCTTCAGTCCCTGGAGGGTTAGTAAATTGGTGTCTGACTTGCCTGTAATGAAAAAAAACCCGACTTTTACATGGCTGTCCCCTGCACCCAATGTATGTACATAGAGCCTGAATAGAATGAATGCGGGATGCTCCTATGAAATTGGGATGCATGGCGCATCCCGAAAAGGGGTTGGTCAACGTCGAATTTTATCTTGAACCCTTGCACAACCATATTCTGTGTCATTTTCGAGCATACATGTAAGAAGAAGGGTAGTGTTCTAGGTCTTGGTACCCAATAAGTTGCTTTCTAATTTGATTACCACTTGCCCTTGAGTCATACAGCTTCCGTTTCCGTCGTGGGCGCCATGTCTCTACTTTGGTTCAAATTGCCATGACAAGAGCTCACTGTGGAACACTTCAAACGAGGCAACGGAAGTAGTTTAGCAGACAGTTGTCTGATTTCTAAGGTCAACTGGCAATACGGTAACGCGCAGAGTGGTAACAGGCACATTACATAAATTCAGTTGAGAGGTTCATAGGGAAATTAGTTGGGTTCATAGGGACCCAGATCATTAAATAGCTAAAATAATTGGAACGTAGTGGTTTTTCAAGGAAGATTGTACTCCCTTTTTGTTGAAAGAGAATGCAGCATCAGATATTCAACGTAAAGGAATGATTTCAAAATTACATGCTGCATCAATAGATCGATAATTTGTCTGGTAAATCTATTAAAATTTGGAAATTGACGATGTCATCATTGCTTTTCATTGCCTAATTGAAATTTCTTCTTCCTCTCCCTCGCGTTAGTCCTGGGCAGTCGTAGGGTCTGCCGTTTTTATAAATCGTCGCCAGTTTGTTCTATCCAGCGCATCTTCTCTGTGGCCATGATTTCCACTTACGAGGGAGGTCTTTCAGGGCAAGCCGCGCTTTTTGGAAACGGTTTCTTGCATATTGTAGGGACGCATGTATGGACCACAAAACCATGTTTCGTTTTCGCTGAACGGTTTTAGTAGTATCAAAAAAGTGGTGAATGATACCCTTCGATGGTTCGATCCCCCGCGGCGACTAAATTTTGCAATCAAGGTTGGCGGCCACTTGTTGGCTTCAAAATGGTCCTGACGATGAATTTGACATCTGATTTTGATATTTAGCGCGATTTGGCACCAAACCGTAGGCGCCAACCCAAATGCAAAATTTAGTCGCCACGGGGGATCGAACCCTTAACAGTACCTTATGCTTCTTTTTTGGTACTGCTATAACCGTTCAGCGAAAATGAAACATGGTTTTGTGTTCCCTACATGCGTCCCTACAATATGCAAGAAACCGTTTGAAAAAGCGTGGCTTGCCCTGAAAGACCTCCCTTGTTAGACCTTCTTTAGAACTTCCCTGCACCTCTTCTTTGGGAATAATCCAATAAAAATCTAGAAAGTATAAAAGTTGTTCAGTCCCTTTCTTGGGATGTGCCACGTATCTTCTTTCAATTCGGAAAAAAAATCAAAATAAAATCAAATTCAAACTATAGTGTCACCTACATGTGACTTGGCCCATGTAACGCCTCGAAGTGGCCAACTAAAGCTGTGATAGTAGAAACAGTTGCTGAGTTCTCCTCAACAAGTTTCACAGCAATTTGCAGACTCCGAGGGATAAAATGATTGGTTAGTTAAAGAAGAAACAGATCTTGTGGATGAACTTCGAAGTCCCGACTATGCGCGTGGGGATTGGTGGTACTTCTAACCGAGCAGCCCACGCCAAGCCTCCGTGCAGTTGAGCTGCTTAAACATAAACAGAAGCCTGAAGCCTGTTGAAAGAGTGAAAAATTCGGTGGCGTATGTGACATCTTCCCGTGATAAAAACTGAGGAACACCGGGAAATGCTTCATACTCCTGTACAAGATGGATGATGCTCGGAACGTGCATACCTTCCAACGCTGGCAGCGTTCTGGTCAACATCTACTGATCATCAAATACCACAGAAATTCCTGAGCCTCTCCTGGAATTTCAACAGAACTCTGTTATATTGGAGCAAAGCTTGAAATTTTTCGGGTGACAAACTAGTTTTTTGGCTATGATGTTACGTAGTTTTTGTGAAGGACCCACTGCAATCTGAGCGTATAAGGTCCAGTGGCTTCCTCGCACGTTAGTTTTCCCTTCAGATTCTAGGATGCAGTGAAAAGATCGCTAGTTGGCTGATTAGAACAAGGCTGTAGATGACTTTTCGATTACGTCCACTCACATTCCTCAGGTACGCATATCTATTCCTGTTTTCACTTTTGTGGCTCAACATTTGCTTTATAGCCACAAAGTGAATGGAATAGAGCGTCTAGTTGAGCAGTGCGATCTATTTACACACGAGACACGCATTAAAAGCTGTGAAAACTCAAAAATAGCTCGAGATGCTGCACTGCGTCACAGTACTGGTAATACTATTACTTGGTCACGTTGCTTGCAGACCTTCTTTCAATATCGTGAGTTTTCAGGTACTTATTGATCGAAGTTTTATTACTTTCAACTAATTGCTCGTTCAATTTTTATGCGCTAAAGTAGAGGGTCAATTTTCTCAGACTGAGCTACCCATTAGAAAGATTAACCAGCTGGAATAAAGCGTTTGAAACTATGAAAGTATCACGCCCAGCGGTGCTTTTTCGGAAATAACCGACGCTTATCAAAGTTGTTACTACCCATGCTCCCTGATGCCGACGGGTACCCCCCAGGAGGCCCGTCGCGTGGCAAAGAGGCGCAAGTCGGCGGACGAGGCAGCGCGTGGTGTGCGATGACGTGCAGTGGGACACTCTATTTAACTTGACGCGAAATCCCTATAGTACGCGCGCGACTCGTCCGCTGACTTTGCCTTCTTGCCGCGCGACGGGCCTCCTGGGGGGTACCCTGCCGATGCTACATCTATTTATATGGTTGATGCACAATTTGCGGTTTTTCCAACAAATTTTATTGAGCAAAAACGACAAAAACGTTTAACAAAACATGTTTAAATGATCCTCCTATAGCGTATTCGCTTCACTTCAAGAACTGCTTCTTATTTGCTTGGGAGTCGTCGATTCCACGGGCGAAGAAGTCACGATTCTTGGAGGCGATTCACGCTTCAACATCGGCCACTAAGTCATCCAAGTCATCGTAAATTTTGTTCGTTTGATAGTTTTTCAATTTCGATTGACGGGGTAGTCTGTAGGAGCTTTGGTCGGTAATATGGCGGATGTGGGAGCAGATTCCATCCTTTCAACTTGGCTTTTGCTGATTGTTCCTCGGCGAAAAGTTCGTTGAGATCGCGAAATGACTCTGCCGCTTACCAACTTCCTCGACTTTTTAAAGCATAATTTGGCGAATATGAAGATGATTTTCGACACGCAATGTGTAAATGACAGAGAGGAGAAGGACCTCCATAAGAAATGATAAACGAAAGCCAATTTTTCTCTAAAGAAAAAGCGTGAAAAAATGCCGCAATAATTATGCATCAACCTAATACATCTGACGTCACCTCTGAGTTGAATGCTCATTTTCACAATTCGTGCCATAGACAATTTAAAATATTTACAATTTACCACCATGAGTTACCGTGTAAAAGCTTAACGTCACCGGATGGTTTTTCTTTTCAAATCAATCTCACCTTTCCTAGAAAAACACCTTCCAACAACGCATTAAATTATCAGCTGATAATCTGCTGGAGAACTATGGCATAACTGCGAAATAACGACTGTGCGTTAAGCGAAGTAGGTCCACAAGCAAGAAACAAAAGAGTGTAAAAGCATACCGAGAAGAAGAACGCTCAAAATAAGCAGTAATCGCGACCAATGGGCGGCTTCTAAGCACTTGTCGCAAACTTCAGTGAGCATAGTGGGTTTCGCCGAGGTAAGCAAACCAGCCCTTTTGGCGTTTCGGCTGGGACCGTATGCTGAATGTTGGGGAGGGGATGGGGTCCCCAACGGTCGACGGTTTACTTCAACTCGGTTGGTACGATAGGAGAGTACTGACGCAAGTGGTGCAGCTGGTCCAGCAGCTCCGCCAGAAGGGCTGGTTTGCTCACCCTTGGAGAGGGGACGGACCCGTCCTCTCTTTAAGGCTTAGTTCTGAGGTAAGCACCAAATTGTGGCGGTTCTAAGGACCGAGTTGAAGTGGTCCGTCCACCGTCGGGGACTCCATCCCCTCCCCAACATTCAGCATACGGTCCCAGCCGAAGCGCCAAAAGGGCTGGTTTGCTTACGTCGGTTTCGCCTCCTTCCCGGATAATTGGAACTACTGTTGTTGAAGCAGTGATTACGATAGATTCAGGAAGGGTTTAAAGGAGAGGTGGTGGTGCTCAATGGCACGCCAGAAGCGAAAAAAGCGGAGAAATCCGTCAAGAAAACGCAAAACGGGACCCTTTTTTGGCCGTTTTTTTCACTCATGAACAGGTAAGCCTCAAAACGGACGTATGAACGAGTTCACCGCAACGCGTTTGGTGGCACCATGCCAAACCACGCTCCAATCGAGTTGCTCCAGTTGTGCCGCTGCTGGCAACGCAGCTCGTCCAAATCACCAACTAAACTAGTGGGCGGATCGCTTTTGGGGGCGGAGTGCTTTCGAAGTCCTGCTCAGCAACCAGCGCACCTTTCGTCGTGAAAGCGCCACACCTCGCTTCCTTGGCAGCCAAGTAACTGCTTCGTGTGGTGCATATGCTTCCCCGATGCGCTTCCTCTTTATCGTAATCGCTGCCTTTAAAGGCAAACCCCGGGATTAGCCCGACTAGTAGGAGGGATACCACGAGGGAAATTGGTCCGTACTACCTAGATCACTCCAGCTTCGTCGCAAAAATTGCGCGGTTAGGGCGCTAATCCTTACGGGCCTGCAACCATCGACCCCTTTGCAACGCACCCACCCGCCGCGTATTTTGTCTTCTTTGACCGCCCTTTCTCGCCATCGTACCACATCCGACCTTATTGAAGGTTAAGGCCTTAATTTCAGCGTTCCCAAAGATTTCTCTTGCTTTCCTTTCCACTTTCAGGTCGTTCCGCAGCTAAGCTATCACTACGAAGCGCTGATAGCACCAGTTTAATCCCGGGGTTTGCCTTTAAGGAAGAAATGAACGATACATCGATAGTCATGACCGCTTTCCTCGGAGTGTGGCTGCAGGCATGGAACCTATTCTTTACAATGGTATGTAGGGCAGCAGTTTTAAGAGCATCAGTTCACCCCACTAGGAGTCCTGCACCGGTTAGCCGACCCCGGTGACATGAAGGCATAGCTATCCTTGGTGCCAATCAACTCAATGATAAGCTGCTTGCTGACACTCTCCACTTTTTTCCCTTATAGAAAGTGTGCCTTCACCTGAAGTGATTGTTCCCGCTATGTTTTCTGGGCGGAAGTGGTGTAGTGGCAAGTGGCACGCTTACCACGCGAGCGGTCCGGGGATCAAATCCTGGGTCGTGAGTCGCCCGGGCCAACCAAGCCTCCGGGGTCGGTTAATTGGTACCAGACTTGTCTGGGAGGATAAAAACACTGACTTGTACATCGGCTGGCCCCCGCAAGTCATTGTATAGGCCACATCGCATTCAAACGCCACTACGAATGTACAAATGGAAGTAGAATGCGTGCCGCATCCCAAAAAGGGATTGATCAACGGCAAATGCTTTATCCTTTTTTATCCTTTATTTCTGTATCCGGAAAACATCTCAATCGGAATTTCTATTCAGAAGTTATACCACTAATATTTTGTCGACAAGGAAAACCTGCAGTGGTGCGATCCGCAATCCATTTTCCTTCTGCATTTTCCGCATTTTACCTCATAAGAATGTCCCGTAATCACAAATATGCTTAACTGAAATATATATTATAAGCTTCACCTTCTTTTCCAGAATAGCCCACCAAATATGAAGGTTGTCCTGGTTTGTCGGTGCCATTTTACAGAATTATCCTTTCAGGAGTCATTCAAGGAAGCAGCAAAGGAAAATGAGGAAGAATTTCGAAAGTTGCAGAAACTCATGGTTAAAGAAGTACTCACATCAAAGTGGGCCAGTGAGTGACTATTGTTATTCGAAGAAAGTGACTATCAAAAGCTCTGCGCTTTCAGCAAACACCACCCCGAATCGGTAGTACCGGAGCCATGTGAAAGGAATTTCGGAAGGCTCAATAAAAAATTCAGGTGAGCTAATCTCTTGGCACTCTGGATTGCGGTACTCTTAGCATAAAATAACCTTTTACTTCACGACTATGGCGTCGTCAGCTTGGCGATTTCTAGCTTACTGGCGGCTTGAAGGCCCGGTCATGATGGCTGCGGGGCGGTGCGATTTTGATGACCTCACTGAACATTGGTGGAAGGACGTTGGAAGGCGGTCCCACCTGCACCCCAAATGTGCAGAGGGATCTGCTTATTTCACCAATAATTTCGACGACGTCATCAGAATCATCACCTCCCTCCAACCATCGTAATCACTACCTTTGGGTGGAACTGAATTATGATTTTACAGAGGACTTCTGTTCGACGGCGACATAATTATCAACAATCCGCTACTCCACGAGATAGTGGAAGCCTCCGAGCGAGACTATGAACAGTCGAGGAAAAAACGATGGGCCTATCGAGACTTCTTCTACCCGGAAACCATTTGGGAGACTGGTGTTCCATTCATAAGGGGGGGGGGGGGGGGGGGGGGTGAGTTCCAGACAAGCAGATCTGCGTGAGGATATTGAAATTACTCTTCCAAGTCGGTTCATATTTACGTGGTTTGTACGAGAATCAGTAGATTCCGCGAAAGGCAATAGACACGTGTCTGAGACAGGGAGAACCCGGCGTGAGAAGATTATACCGCGTGATCGGGATGCGTGGGGGATTGCGCGTTTTGAAAGATCGGAGAGTTTACTGCGCTACGATCCAAAAATTAGCGGCGGCTTGTTGGTCCATCAGTAAGGGGAGAAGCAGAAGTAAGAACTTACTCAAGAATTCCAAAATCCACAGCTGTGCCAACCACCATCTTCAGGGCCGATTTGGTGCGCCCACCGGTCCCACGTCACTAGTTGGCCAGCCCTGTTTGGGCCGATCGGACATAGCAATACGGCCAATCGCTAGCAAACTGCGTGTATAAACGATGCACCGGCGCTTCAGACCCTGTGATTCGCTTCTTTTGCTTTCTTTTCACGAGCGAGTCGTCGGATACGCGAAGGATGACACCGGCATTAGTTTCACAAGAATGCTGGGTTATGAAGAAGCTTTGCCTCAGGCGGAACTCGGAACTTCACTTCTCGCTTCCCGGGCACAGCTTCATCCCCAACGCTACAGGTTACGTTACCGGGACACCAATTCATCCGAACTAAGTGGGGATGAAGCTTACAGCGTACTTGACCGCTAAGCGAGAGGTGCGGATTCAATAAAATTATTGATTTTGTATATAATTGAGTCATTCAGTTTGTAAAACCAAAAGTTGTTTTTGGATCTCAATATTGTTTATCAAGTTTATCAAAATTGTTTATCAATACTGTTTATCAAGTTCCGCCTGAGGCGAAGGTTGTGTTCATAACCCAGCTTCTCTTACGAAGCTCCTCTGTTCTATTCTTGTGTCCTCCGTTTCTCCTTGAACGCAGAGTATAATTGTGGCCTTCGTGGAAATGAAATCACTACTCCTGCTCCCGTATTGAAATTAGACCAACTTCCGGACCTGTCACTTGGTATTCAATCGAAAAATAAGGAGCAGATAACATGAGAGTGTTCTGCAAGTTTGCGAGTAGGAGCTACCCCCGTGCCCTGCTACTTGTGCGAATCTTAGAACGAATCCTTTGCAGCACCTGCAGCAAGGGATAGCTTGATGAGAGCAATGGAGTTCTGGCAAAACAACACCTGTGTAACGTTTCGACCCAGAACAAATGAAACTCAATACGCCTTCTTTACTGGTAAGCCCATTTTCCTATTCGTTCTGCCATAATTGATGGCGGTTCTGATTTCCAGGCGCTCTGGATATGTGCTCTTCAACTGTGGGTAGGGACACCAGACAACCACGGCAACCCGTCTTCATAGGAAGAGGTTGTTATGCGGTGAGATCTGAAGTATTGGTACAAAAGGGAACGATAAACGGGTGAACTGACAAATCAGTTGCCTGTCAGATACACCGCGCTTTCGATTTCTATCCGAAATTCTAGAGCGATTAATTCTAGAGCGAAAAGCATTAAGCAATGATCAATATCTTTTTGGAGTGCGCCACGCTTCCCAGTTCTATTCGGAACTGCTTGTAATGAACTAAACCACATGACCTAAAGGAAGCGATTACGATAAACACACGAATCAGTTACTTGGCTGCCAGGGAAGCGAGATGTGGCGCTTTCACAACGAAAGGTGCGCTGGTTGCTGAGCAGGACTTCGCCCCCAAAAGCGATCCGCCCACTAGTTTAGTTGGTTGATTTGGACGAGCTGCGTGCCAGCAGCGGCGCAAATGGAGCATCTCGATTAAAGCGTGGTTTGGCATGGTGCCATCAAACGCGTTGCGGTGAACTCGTTCATACGTCCACTTTCTGAGCTGTTACCTGTTCATGAGTGAAAACCAACGGCCAAAAAAAGGGGTCCCGTTTTGCGTTTTCTTGACGGATTTCTCTGCTTTTTTCGCTACTGGCGTACCACTGAGCACCACCACGTCTCCTTTAGAACCTAGCCA
>MU870434.1:0-10054 GCA_036418205.1 Ostertagia ostertagi | reverse complement strand
CCTCCGCAAAGCCTCAGAATGGTTCTGTAGACTTTGGTGACAGGTGACGCCACTGTGGCGGGGCAAGCAATAGTGACGTCACCAGCCTGTACACGCACCCGTTCTGCCGGTGGGCTTTTTTCTCGTCAACCCCCCCCCCACCCATGGCTTGTTCGCTGTGAGATGCTTCTGCCTATAAGTCGCGCATCAAAACTCCTCGATTGTGGAACTAAATTATAATAACACGGAAATAAGGGGAAGGGGAGGAGTCCAAATTCCGAAAAACCACTTCATAATGGTGCAGAAATATGAAATTAATCTCATTTCCATTACATGTATTTAAGGTTCGCGCGAAATGCTGCTTTCCCATCACTACTGGCGCTGAATGAGGAGCTTCAGGGGACAATGGGCAACATGGAAGGACCGTCGTTCCTTGATCTGGAAATCATTAACAGACATTACCAATGTACAGGTGAGTGTGGTAAAAATAAAACTAGGTATAGTTTATGTCTTTGAATTTTTAGCGCTGTGCATAGTCAATTTATGGCCGCCGAAACTTGCCTGACGGAGGTTACGCGGAACATGAATTTTACTAGTGTTCAAGTAGTGTTCTCACATATGTTTCGTCTACTTCATTAGTCTCCTAACCCTTCATCAAGAAACCTTTTGCAGGATCCTTCTGGTTTTGGTGGGAATCTCTGTGAGCTCGTTGCCTCATCGGCTCCGCTGAATTGCGGTAGACTGATTGCGGCCACTTCAAAGCTGACAAGGCTCAGAGTACGCATGACCATTGGTCTCATCAGACGACAATGTGTATACCATATTCGAGTACGCAACACAACTCCACCCTCTTTGTTTTTTTACGAAATTACTCTAATTATCGTTGCCGTTCTACGAGACAACCAGGCTTAAGATCGTAGAAGTGCTGCTAACCATTCCCGACCCGAAAGTGTGAATCAAAGCGAAGAGACTACTTACATGTACAAATGTACAGTTTACACAATAGCCACGCCCAACGTTGCGGACGTTCTAGTGTCTGCGTCTTGTATGTCCTCTACGCTCTCTAATTTGCGATTCCATATTCGCGTCTCGTGAGCAAGCGCTTCCTCTTCGTGGGCTCGTCGCCGTTCAAATCGTCCTTCAAGTTCAGTGTTTTGGCAGTTTCGCCTACTTCTTTTCTTCCTGGTATCCATTGTGATTTTACACTTAAAGGAATCCTCCACGGAAGAAGCTCCGCCCGTTACCACAGAAAACGATACCTTAAAGGAATCTTCCACGGAAAGAGTGATCATTTTGTCTTGTGTGTAGGATTAGTATTATCGAAACTAACGCTTATGTTCCGTTCTTTTTGCTATGCTCATGAGGCTAGGGCCTAAGGGGTATCGTTTTTCTAGGGTAATAGAGGCGGAGCTTTTTCCGCGGAAATTCCTTTAGCGCAATGATCACACCTACATAGCAAGCGTATGCATAAAAGAAACGAGCGGAAGTAGGGGAAAAAGGGCTCAACAGGAAGTCAAGGGTCCCCACGCGAATAGTTTATTGGAGCGAAGTACCAGCCAGGGTCAAGCGTAGAGTACGACCCCACAAACCCGACCACCACCCTCACTATCATGGCTACCAGCCGACACAGCTAGCTCCGCCCACCTTCTCCTCCAGAACGGCCATCGAGGTGAAGAGGGGAATAATTCACGCTATTTTCGTAAAACGATCACCAAAAAACGTGTCTGAAATCCCATTCACGATTTCCGTTGGCACTTTTTCCCAGGGAGTATACCTTGCTCCTCCAAATATGCGATCTCCTTGTCCGAATAGTGCGAACGGACGACCCCTTCTGCCAGCTCAAGGAAGATAGATAGGGTCCGCTTCCACACATGATGCACCTGATTTCCACCCACGAAATTAAAGGATGAGAATGTCTAATTGTAAGGATGCACACGAGGCTCCCTTTAGCGCCGAGGACACCGCTAAGGAATCGACGTTCTAGCAGTGCTTGCTCCCTGTATCCATGCTCCTTCATCCCTCACTCTTTTCTCTCTCCCTGACCCCTTACCTCTTATCTCGCTATCCGCCCTTTATAAACCTCCACGGCCAAGGATTACCCATTTCTTACTTCTAAGTCCGTTTTAGAGTGAAACAGCATGAGCATTTCGATGACGGGGGTGTGCCTTTGAATGGTCCCCCCCCCGCTCCTTTCGCCTTCAACAGCTTGAGTACTTGAAAAGTAGAATTGCTGATGTTTCATTCAGTAAAGTTTTATCTTTTCAACATTTGGAATCTCTTCATTATACATCTCTTTCAGGCACCACCAAATCGTAGGATCATGATCGGAATCCAGCAGGTAGAAGGGAAATGTCAGGAAGGTTGCTACACACGTGCTGTGGAAGTGAAGATGAACGGTGACTTTCGGCCGGTCGGGTACAGGTACTGTTAGGTTCCTGAGCCTACAGGCAATTGTACCAATTCTTTCTCGGTTCCCTCAGGTATTGTTGCCAATCGCAATCATTTCGTCGGCTGATCTCAAGAGGAAGAAATGTGGTTATCATTTTCTTTGCACAGAACGGAACCCTTGATGCCACTCTGTACTTCAGATGGGGCAAGTCTTAGTCTATGGTTTTGCCTTTGCATTCCATAGCAGGGATCATTTTTTTAGTTGTTCTGACGCCCGATGCCGAAGATTCGAGCTCACTGAACGCAACGCAGCTGATGGAAGTTTACGATCCATCTGAACCTTACGGTGAGAATTACCTGTGAACTTTTTTTTAGATTCATCTGAAGTCACTACCCATGTTACAGGCACGGATATGGAGGTATTGCAGTTACCGGAAGGCAATGCAACTGGAACTCCTGGAGGTGCTTTGGAAGACAACGTCTTTGAAGGAGAGATGAGTGATAACCGTTTCGAAGACGAAAGGGTACTGCTTCTTCGATAACTATTCTGAAATTCGTAGAACATTTACTAAAAGGCTTTAGGAGAAAACTGAAGAAGAGGTAGAAGAAGAAAAAGAGGAAGCAGAACAGAAGGAAGAGCAAGAAAAAGAGCAGGAAGAACAGGAATACGAACAAGGAAAAGAGCAGGAGGAACAGGAAGAAGAACAAGAAAATGATGAACGCAATTCGCTAGATTACGGTGGCAAAGAAGAGAGCTACGATGACCATTTTGTGTATTTATGAGCTTCCTCGTTCGAAAAGTCTGATTCTTCTTTATTCTTAGATAAAGTCAACTATAAATGTTGTTTTGGTTTCTATTTGCTTGAGAGAATATAGCAAAACTACCAGCTTAGAGCAAGTTCACAGAAGGAACAACTAGAGGTTGAGTGAGCATTTGAGTTATGATGGTACGAGCCCTCCACAAGCGCTTCTGCGATCGACTCTGCAGTTTGATTTGACATTATTTCTAGTGTCGACGAATGTCATAAACATGAGAAATTATGAAAATTGATGGCGTAGCTTCAGCGCCACCGTATTTAAGGTGTGTCGGAGATCAGTGCAGCCCAGTCCCGGAGCAATTCAAGATTCTTCTTCGCGTCCTGCCTGGTCGGCGGCAGTTTTGAATGGCAGGTTCTGCAAATTGCGCTTATTTTATTATCTTCGTCGAAGACTGCTAAAAAAATGTTATCAAGTTTAAAGATAAAGAATTCGATCGGCCCCTCTCAGGCAGGGTGATTACTGGTTGAGGACTTCGTCTCAGCTCTGCTTCACCTGCTACCAGGAAGGTCTTTCAGGGCGTGACAAGCTTTTTGAAAACGGTCTTTTGCATGATATAGGGGCAGATGCGGGAACCACAGAACCATGTTCAATTTTTCCTGAACGGCCCTCTGAATACCAGAAAAGGAGGTCCCTAGTTCGATTCCTCGTGGTGACAAATTTTTGCATTTCGAGTTGACGTGCCAAAATTCGCGCAAAATGGAGTTAGCATGAATAATTAGTACCATATTCATGATTAGGACCGTCAGTAACCCTTACAAATAGACTTTGATTAAAAAACTGGTGAAAAAGGTGTGACACCACAGTGGGGCTGCTTGATGTCACACCTCTCACACCAATTTTTAAGTCAAAGTCTTTTTGTAGGAGTTACTGACGGCCCTAATCATGAATATGGTACTAATTATTCATGCTAACTCCATTTTGCGCGAATTTTGGAACGTCAACTCGAAATGCAAAAATTTGTCACCACGAGGAATCGAACTAGGGACCCCCTTTTCTGGTATTCAGAGGGCCGTTCAGGAAAAATTAAACATGGTTCTGTGGTTCCCGCATCTGCCCCTATATCATGCAAAA
Source organism: Ostertagia ostertagi (assembly GCA_036418205.1). Lineage (NCBI taxonomy): Eukaryota > Metazoa > Nematoda > Chromadorea > Rhabditida > Trichostrongylidae > Ostertagia > Ostertagia ostertagi. Next base: position 5,797 of record MU870434.1, on the reverse strand, counting down.
GACCGTTTTCAAAAAGCTCGTCACGCCCTGAAAGACCTTCCTGGTAAGTAATATTTTTATTGAGACCCCCTAACTTTGATTTGATGTCAATAAAAGAGTACCGCCATATTTACTTAAAGTGTGCTTTTGTAGCGCAATTTATCCCTGGGTCTGAATATCTTAGCCTTCCAAACCTTGGTACTCTACACTCTCTTTGCAAGCTACCATTCTTCATTTCATAACCTTTTGAACAGTTGTGGGATCAAGATAGAGCTGTACGCCTTTGTACTCAAGCAGTATCCTTTTGCAAACTCTCCCCGGAAGACATAGAAAAGGGCTTTCTATGGTTCAAGTTTGAGCGTCGTGGAAGAGGAGAGCTTTCCTCCTATTGTACAGGATGTGACAAGAGTGTTGACCGCTTAGCAAACACCACTTTATAAAGATGGAGAAAGATAGCAGCACCAGTTCTAGCAGGGCGAATATCGGCTACGGTGGATTCGTCAACGGCTTCTCGAGCATTTCGCTGGATCCTTTGACACCTCCCGCCGTTTACAATTCACACTCGTCATGCGCTGGCCCGTCCTGTGCTTGCTCCGCCGCAAAACGCTTCTTTCGCTTTACTCCGACACATACAGAGCCATGGTCGATGGAGTTCTTGACCTGTTATTCACGCCGGAATTGTACCCCTTATGTGAGATATCGCTTATATCAAACGTAGTACCTCCAACATTGTGGTACGGTTTTATCGGTCTGATCCCGAATACGCTTGTCAGAAACATGACGGAGAGCATCTAGCCTCAACACCGCACATATTTTGCACACAAATCGTTCTGTGCCTTCCTTTTTGGGCCGCCCCTAGGAGAATTAATTCAGCTGTGCAAAAATTGTAGTGCGCTTGGTCTCCAAACAGTCAAATGTTAATGGTGACAAGGTTAGATCAAGAGAATCAATCACTCGAGTGTGGTTTCAGAACGATGACATGGAGAGCCAAGTTCCCACCTCTTATCGCAGAAGATACATTTCTCCAAAGGCTGTCCTAAAGAAGCCACAGAGCAACTTGGATAAGGAATTACGATGCTATCATAATATACGGGGGCATCCTCTAGGACTAAGCCTAGGAGGGGCGGCAACTTCCGAAGAAAATAGAAGTGGCCCACGCACCCACGATTCTCTCCTCTCCTGTCCAAGGCTTACGTAGCTCCGTTTTCACGAAAAGGGCATGTTTCACGCAATTTTGAATGGATTACTACCACAATGCCCCCATATATTGCGATAGTGCCTGAATTTCCTGCTTGTGGAAACACATGCTCTCCCCTCACTTTCTTCGTTAGTGTGTTCGGGTCAAAGGCAACCGTATCAAATTTTAAGAGCTACTACGGTTTCATTTTATTATGGCCACCTTCACATCGAGTTGAATTGGTGCTGCCATCTTTCTTCTACTTGGTATAGCGGTGCTTTGACAATACTCTAGCCGCACCCTGTACAATGGGGGAATCTTTCCTCTCCTGTGGCGCTCAAAATGAAGCCAAAATGCTCTCTTCTATTTACCTAGCTACAGTGTGATACCTTAAGCACGTGCTTTAGACTTCACTCTGCATAAAGATGACCCACAATTTTATAATAGTGTAGCGTTTTAAGCGCACAGGAAACTTTAGGAACACTTTATCTAAACGAACAAGGCTGTATCAATTTTCCCCCTTTGATCAGAACCAATCCGGAGCTAATCCTCCATTGCGGTACTAGGGTACTAAGCGCACCTAGGGCGTAGGAGAGAGATATCAAAAGATCGAAATGTTCTCGGATCCATAATCTGGACCAGATCCTTTGTCACAAGTGCGTGATATCGCCGCGGCAATCGCTGTGTACCCTGGAAGCCAGTGACGTGTGTTCGTACCGATGTTCGCTCATGGCATCGCGCTACATCTACTAATCACTGTCGTTACGGCTTCTTACCCTACGGTTAGTTCCAAAATATTAACACGCATATTTTTAACGTAGCTCCTCTTTAGCTGAGGGATCTGGTGAATCCCCAAGAGCAGTACGCATTGCGAGATACACTCTCCACCTTGGTTGAGTTCGAGTACAAAGACAACGTCATCGGATCGGTAGGTTGAACTGACCTGAGTTGTCTTTATAGTAAATCCTTCTGCGGAAAGATGAAGAGGTTGTTTACAGGACGATGTTGGTGTCATTCCCGTGCCAACTCACCGGGCTCCCACCATTGCTCAACTTAACAGGAACTATTCGTGAGTTTGAGGAGATTTTATTTCTCAGTCGCCCCTCTAACAAGGGAGGTCTTTCAGTTCAAGGTGCGCTCTTTGGAAACGGTTCAGTACATTTTGAAAGGACGCATGTATGAACCACAGAACCTATGCTTCGTTTTCGCTGAACGGTTTTAGTAGTACCGAAAAGTGGTGAATAATACTCTTGATGGTTCAATATCAGTGGCGACCAAATTTTGCAATCAAGGTTGGCGGTCACTTGTTGGCTTCAAAATGGTCCTGACGATGAATTTGACATCTGATTTTGATATTTAGCGCGATTTGGCACCAAACCGTAGGCGCCAACCCAAATGCAAAATTTTAGTCGCCACGGGGGATCGAACCCTTAACAGTACCTTATGCTTCTTTTTTGGTACTGCTATAACCGTTCAGCGAAAATAGAACGCATGGTTTTGCGTTCCCTACATGCGTCCCGACTAATATGCACAAAACCGTTTCTGAAAAAGCGCACCTTGCCCTGAAAGACATCCCTTGTAAGTGGAGCAAACACTCGGTAGACAAGGGTGTTTAGTGGACTAAAGGCAGTAGGGATTCTCAGTGTTACAGTGTCCACGCGAAGCAATATGGCTTCCCTGGGTGTAGAAGAACGGAGCGATAGCACTGGAGAGTTTAATAGTAGGCGCTTTTTACTGGGTAGTTGGCACTATTAGAACAGGTGCAGATTCTCACTCTCGTAAAGTTCGAGGTACCTACTACGGGATGCAGTGTTCACATCCAAGGCTCCGTGGAACTTGGCTACACAAGAACCAATCTAAAGTGTGGGAGGGGCTAATAAAGTCGGTATCTAGGCGAGACTGCACACTGGGAAAATAAGAGCATTGATTGACGCTCCAGAGGTGTTGGGCGATACATGCTTTAGAGCTTGGATGTGGCCCAACAATGAGAAAGGCAAATATTCTAGGGGAAAGAGCGTGAAACTCGGCTGGATTCATTTCGTGTATATCTCTACATTTGTTAACTGTGTAACATTTTATGTTATGACTACATAGAACTGAGTCTGCGATTCACATCCTGCAGGCCCTTTAAAGGAAACCGGGGAAATTCGAGCAGGGAGGACATTCATAACATATATCACCTATTATTTACTACTCACTTTACGTTGTTTTAGTTAACCATCCTGTTCATCCGACACCTTATTGCGTGGAAACTCGTGTCTCGTTCACACCTCTCCGGTAGCACGTGTATGCGTGTGGCACGACTCTTAGCAATCGTCTCTTTCGGTTCGCGGTGGGACCTCAAAACCACCTTTGAGAAGCAATGCTGAATGTCTGCAGAATCTTATTCAACTTTTCAACCCTCACCTCAACTGGTTAAATAACAAAGATATTACAAACAGCTGCGTGAATCAATATGCAAAGGCAGCGATTACGGTAGGTTCTAGAAGGAGTTACAGGGGACACGGAGCGCTCAATGATACCGCCAATGGCTCAAGGGTGTGTGGGAAACGAAACAGAGAAATCCTGTCAGCGAAAGCAGAAAAGGCCCTCTCTGTTGGCGCATGGATCTCGCTGAAGGGACTGTTAGCGGCTAAGACGGCGGTGTACGACGATGTTTGCGACAACTCGCCTTTTGCAGCACTCATGTTCTCGGTACGTGTGCGTCGTAGTTGAGTTGACATCGTCGCTTGCTGACAGCGCATCTTAGTCCGAATCATTAACCAAACCTCAGTAGGAGGATCGCTTTCAGAGGCGCGAGTGTTTCGAAGTCTGCCACTGCACCAGCGCTACATTTGCTTCGACGAGTTGAAGCGCCACACCCTATTTCCTTGCCACTTAAGTAACTGCTCTCTTTGTCGCAGTCGCTTTCTTTAGCCATGGCAGACGGCGCCCTTACCACGCCCACATCCTGGAGAATTCCCAAATGTTAAAGAGTTAAAGATTTCATAATCGAGGACCGTTACGTTGGTACTAGGGTTGTCCGGGAAGTAATGCAACTTCTGACATAGGACACTTTCACTAGCTTCGTTGACAGAAAGTTCTCCTTCAAATGATGCACTGTCATGTATTATTGGAGGGCCTATTTGTGTCCTTTCATAAATAGCCATTGAACTTTGACATAGATAGCGCTTTTCATAGTGTGGAGTAGAAGTTTCCAAAACAGTGCGCGAGAAAATTCACTTCGATGAGTTCAATGTTTGACGCAGTGTTACCAAGACAGCTTGTAACATCGCTTTCGTTTGACGATAGAAAGAACCTACAAAAGCACTGTGCTATCATGGCCTCAGAAATTTCGTGGTGTGGGAATGGATTTCGTAGGCAATAATAGGAAAAGCTGGATTAGGATGAAATGGTGCCCGGTAGCGTAACTGGTAGCGCACTTGCCCGGAAAGCGAGAGGTGCGGGTTCTAGTCCCGCCTGGGGCGAAAGTTTTGTTCACAACCCAGCATTCTTATATAATGAAGGTAGCCTTCTTTGGCCATCGACATTGAAATGATTAAAATTTTCCAGAGATATCCTGTTCCAAGGGGATATTCGTATGCCGACGTCATTACTTGCTCACATGGTGAGTAGCGCAAACACTCGTCGGAAACGAACAGCTTTCCGAAATCGCCAATATCCGGGTACTATTTGGAAGACAGGCGTTCCCTTTGCTTTCCACAAGAGCTTAAGTATGTTTGTGAAAATTTATATGACCACAGGCTTGCCAGATTTATTGTCGAAATTGCAGGACCAGCCGGGCGACGCTCGGTTCTAGCTGCAATTCAATTCTTCAGGCATCACACATGCATTCAATTCAGAAGACGTAAAAGGGAGCCGGTGAACTTCACATTCCTTTTCTTCCTTATTTCCTTGCTTCCCTTTGGTTCTTTCATTCATTCTTCATTTTTTTGTATCAAAGGAAGATCGCTAAGCTTTAAGGTTTATCTGCTATTCACCGGGCATGATGAAGGCTGTTGGAGTACAGTGGGGAGAGCCTGCGTGGCAACGGCAGCAGATCGTCTCTATTGGACCCGGCTGTGAACCTGTGAGTCGAGGCGGGGCAGTAGTACTGTGGAACTAGATATACTTTGGCTGCCTTCAGTGCACGCTACCCACTTATCGTTGTATCATTGTGGAATAACTTTATTTCAGTTCGGCATCTCGTCCCACGAAGTTGCGCACGCACTGGGTATGTTCCATGAGCAATCGAGATTCGATAGGGACAACTGGGTTAATGTATACCCTAATCGGGTTCCACGGTCTTTACTCTACAACTTTGCTAAGGTCAGCTTCTACTCTTGACTAGTGATTCACCTTTTCAATTTGACAAGTTTTCAGTCTAGAGGCTTATTATGGAGCGTTCAGAGTTGGCGATCGCAAGTGCGATTAGGCGAGTAGGCGATTTGGCGATTAGTCTATAATGAAAACGTACGTATATATTGGGCGATTAGGAGCATAGGCGAGTAGGCGATTATGCGGGGAGCACCACACATGTACGTACTGATTGGTTTGCACCGCCCAAAGAACGTTGTTGGCGAGTGGGCGATTAGGCGCATAGGCGATCGCTCGATGGGCGAAGCATCAAATCAATACACATCTTTTTCTTATCGCCTACTC
>MU870433.1:30249-41633 GCA_036418205.1 Ostertagia ostertagi | reverse complement strand
AGAAGTTAATTTGCTCAAACTAGTGTTTCGTCGTCTTCGATTCAAACCTTCAAAAAAACAGGCTCAAGTTTTTTCAGAATACAATAGCAGCGTAAGTTGGTGAATGAAATGGGCTTTTAAACGATGCAGCAATACAGCAACCAAAAGAAAATTTGCTGGAAAAATTTCGAGTAAAGTATGCCACCTTAAAACCCGCACTACTTTCTGGAAAACCGGAATAGAACGTCGCCGCAAATGAGGAAGAAGAAGTGTGGAAAAGTTCCATCGACAGTTACGACGATAATTTATTCTTTACCTTCATTTTTAGCGTAATTCAAGGACTAGTCAGCACTCGTGTAAGTCTATTATTTACACAGTATAATAATAGCGAATTTTGACTATCGGTCCTGGGGACATTTGGGGGGGGGGTCTCTCTGTACCAGGCAAAGAAGCACCCTAATAGGAATAAGAACGAAGTATAATAAGAACATTTTGTATACCAAACACGGTGAAGTCCAACGCAGCCTGTTGAACGATCCGCTGCCGAAACATCGTTCGTCATCTGTCAGTCAGGCGGTGGGAGCTAAGGAACCAGTTCTTCCGTCTCATAGCCCTCTAAATGCAACTAATTCTGCTGGCCATAATCGTGCCTTCCGCTTTTTGTCAAAATGCTGCCGATCTCGAATTTTCGCCATACGTCTACTCGGCAGTGAGAATCCCATTCAAGAACGTTCGTTGTTTTATTAACCTAAGAGTTTCAATATGATTTAATAAACAGTTTGTCCTTTGGAAATTCGTGTCCATGACCACTAGGAGACCTTCCCTACCTTTGTCAAAAAGTCCAGGTTTTCGTGGCCAAAGCGCTGCCCTTCTTTAATTCTGCTAAAAGTGGAACCTAGCTTCAAAAAACGAGAAGAGCGTCGGGTGCAGACCATACACCACAAGTGACGACGGCCTTCACAAAATGTAATGTTTTCTGCCAATGAAATGATTAGCCTGTTGCAGTTGTATTCTATCAGTTGTCACTAATTACAACTATCATTTTACCAAGAAATCAGCTATCACTATGAACACTACTAACCAGATTTACTTGGAGGCCGTCGTCAGTTGTGGTGTTTGGGTCTACACCCGACGACGGACGGCTCTTCTTTTTTTCTCTTTTTTTGAAGGAGAGGGAATGTAGATTGGGGTGGAGCCAGGGTCAACCGTCCGTTGGACAAAGTCCAACGCGACGACGAGAGTAATGCCGAGAGTGAACGTACGCACGGAGACACAGACGGCTCGCGGGTGGCGAGAGTGAATGCCGGCGCGGAGAGCGGTGAACATCGGTCCAACGTCGCTCCAATATCGGTCCAACGTAACGGTTGACCCTGGTTGGAGACCCAAGTCGTAGCGCTTGCATTTTTCCTTCACCCAATCTTTGAAGCAGAAAATAAAACATAAAACTAGTCAGTGATATTCACTTTGTCATTATTTATAACTTGATTGCATTTTCCAGGATATAGAATTCAAAAAAAATATTGAGCTCCTTTTCGGAGTCCTTACTATTCTAATTTGTCGAAATGAATATGGTTTAAATTTGAAGGAAAAAAGGTCTATAGCAAGGTTCGATAGGAAAATGATTCATAACGTACAAATTCGGAGTTTTTCTTCTTTATCCAGTAGCGAGTTGCGCCTGTCAAACGCGGATTTTCGCCATCTGCATTTTTCAATTTCTAAGCTTGATACCTGAGCACAGCTACAACGCTGGAGAAAAGAACAACTGCGATTTGTATAGCGGGAAGAGTGCTTTCAAACGGCATGAGCAGATTTTCGGATGATACTCGAACTGATTGAATTTATACGCTAAAAAAACGCTACAGTATTATCGTTCAACCCAATATTTCATCCGAACGCTTATCTTCTCTCCCAACATTGGGCATGTGATCCTGCCAAACAATTCACTATCTGCAAGGAGGACAAATCTGGGTTACAATTAACCAAGTACAATACCGCTACTAATTTTTGTTCAATCGACGGTTTGCGACGGTCGGAAACCGTCGCAAACCGTCGGCTCGCCATAACTCTTTAAAAAATGGTTCGCTCGACCTGCAGTTTATACCATCTGATAGCTCTGCTCGAGATCTACAAGATGGTTAAATTCAATTTCTGAAAGAGCTCCATCTAGGATTGCGCCATGCACTCGACCTCCATCCCGAGAAGTAATGAATATACTTTGTATGTGATGCGCATATAAGTCCTCCTATGCAGCCTGATCATCCCACAGAAACATGGATCTCAACACCCTCAGAATACGCCACGTACCCAACCGGTCCACCATATGGTGAGATTGAATGAATGTTTTTTTTTCGAATTTCACGATCTTTAATTCGTTCTAGAGCGCTAATTGGCTAACCGTGCGCTGATCAACCCATTCTTCCACTCCAAATGAGAATCTTCGAACAGTTTCCAGCAGTAGTAGTAGACCTACCCCAACACAAAACGCCTAGTTATGTGACATTCCCCACATTTAGAGGAGATGATTTGCGGAAACCTGAGAAGATAGCCAGGAATCTCTCCACAGACGTAGACTCCAGTTACTTCTCTGTAAGGATTGATGTAGAATATTTGGTCACGGGTAAGCGCTCCGTCCGTGGTGTGGCCCCAAACATCACTCTCCGTCATGCCCTAAAATAAAAATCAGATTTTTTGCATTTCCAGATGAACTCGCAGACCTGAGATGTGCCCCATTGGATTCCCCGTGAAAAATGCTATCGAATGATATACATTACTCCTCCCAGTTGAAACTTTGGTTTTTCACCGTTTTCAGCCTTCCCCTATTGCCGATTGGGCATCATTATTCCACTATTACTATCCCAAAATCTCAAAGTTTCATTTTTCGTCGAAACTTTGCCTATTGGGGTAATTCGATGCCCTGATTACGAATATGACATTCATTCTCGTAGTGGGGCCCCAAACATCACACCTCGCCCCATTTTTTGCGACAACTTCAACTTTTTTTTGTTCCATGTTTAGAGCAGATGTTATGTAGAAAGCTGTGAAGGCAGCGACGAATTTCCTTTACTCGTAGACTACGGTTACTTGTCTGTAGGAATTACATAGAAACCTTGGTGGCAGGTGAGTCTTCCTTCCGTAGTGACCCCAAACATCACACCTCGTCATGCCCTTGCGATATGATCAGATTTTTTTGGTTCTCCAGATGAACATAGAAGACTGAGATGTGCACCATTCAATTCCCCATAAAAATACTGTCGAACGGTATACAACTCACTTTTTGGAGAACATCTAGTTTACCTGCCACTAGATCCATTTTGTGACATTTCCGCAATTTTCGAAGGGATGTTTTGAGGAAATTCGAGAAGGGAGGGACGAACTCTCTTCCCTATCGTAGAGTAAGTTTACTTGTATGTTGGAAAAAGATGATACACTCGGGCTTGAGCGAGTGTTTCTTCCCTGGTGTGGCCTCAAACATCGCTCTCCGTCATGCCCTGAAATAAAAACCAGATTTTTTGGTCTTCCAGGTGGCTCTACGGAGCTGTGGTGTACACCATTCGATTCTCCATGCAAAATGCTATCGAACGATATACATCTCAGTTCCCACTTGAAACTTTCGTTTTTCACCGTTTTCGGCCTTTTCCTTATCGCCGATCGCCTTCCTCAGCCCTGGCCACCCACGTGCTATTCACGTGCGCGGTGCGTGGTGACTTTCCCACGCACTTTCGACACGCATAGCGGTGTATCGATCGGGCTGCCCGCCAGCTACCGAGAAAGGCCATCGGCTGTCACGTGAGCTCTCACGCACCGCGCACGTGAATTGACCAGGGCTGAGGAAGGCGATCGGCGATAAGGAAAAGGCCGAAAACGGTGTGAAACGAAAGTTTCAAGTGGGAACTGAGATGTATATCGTTCGATAGCATTTTGCATGGAGAATCGAACGGTGTACACCACAGATCCGTAGAGCCACCTGGAAGACCAAAAAATCTGGTTTTTATTTCAGGGCATGACGGAGAGCGATGTTTGAGGCCACACCAGGGAAGAAACACTCGCTCAAGCCCGAGTGTATATCATCTTTTTCCAACATACAAGTAAACTTACTCTACGATAGGGAAGAGAGTTCGTCCCTCCCTCTCGAATTTCCTCAAAACATCCCTTCGAAAATTGCGAAATGTCACAAAATGGATTGTGGCAGGCAGAGTCAACCCTGCGTTGCGCAGTTCGCAACGGCACGTTGAGAGATCCTCAACGCACGCTGTATGGGCGGAGACACAGACGGCTCGAGCATGCGAGTGTGAATGTTCGCGCGAGAGAACGTGTCTAATCGGGCAAAACTGCGCAACGTGACCGTTGAAAACTGCGCAACGCAGGGTTGACTCTGCTGGTAATAGATGTTCTCCAGAAAGTGAGTTGTATACCGTTCGACAGTATTTGTTATGGGAATTGAATGGTGCACATCTCAGTCTTCTATGTTCATCTGGAGAACCAAAAAAATCTGATCATATCGCAAGGGCATGACGAGGTGTGATGTTTGGGGTCGCACTACGGAAGGAAGACTCACCTGCCACCAAGGTTTCTATGTAATTCCTACAGACAAGTAACCGTAGTCTACGCCAGTAAAGGAAATTTGTCGCTGCCTTCACAGCTTTCTACATAACAGCTGCTCTAAACATGGAACAAAAAAAGTTGAAGTTGTCGCAAAAAATGGGGCGAGGTGTGATGTTTGGGGCCCCACTACGAGAATGAATGTCATATTCGTAATCAGGGCATCGAATTACCCCAATAGGCAAAGTTTCGACGAAAAATGAAACTTTGAGATTTTGGGATAGTAATAGTGGAATAATGATGCGCAATTGGCAATAGGGGAAGGCTGAAAACGGTGAAAAACCAAAGTTTCAACTGGGAGGAGTAATGTATATCATTCGATAGCATTTTTCACGGGGGAATCCAATGGGGCACATCTCAGGTCTGCGAGTTCATCTGGAAATGCAAAAAATCTGATTTTTATTTTAGGGCATGACGGAGAGTGATGTTTGGGGCCACACCACGGACGGAGCGCTTACCCGTGACCAAATATTCTACCTCTTTCCTACAGACAAGTGACCGGAGTCCACGTCGGTGGAGAGAATTTCTCGCTAAATCGCACGTGGCGCCAAGGGCTGGGAGGACGATCGGCAATGGGGAGCAAAAAAGTGAGAAAAACAAAGTTTTGTGTGAAACCTGAGTTGTACACCATTCGGTAGTATTTTTCATGGGAAATCGAACGGTGCACCCCTCAGCTCTGTAGAGTCATCTGGAAGAGCAAAAACTCTGATTTTCATTTTAGGGCATGACGGAGAGTGATGTTTGGGGCCACACCACGGACGGAGCGCTTACCCGTGACCAAATATTCTACATCAATCTTACAGAGAAGTAACTGGAGTCTACGTCTGTGGAGAGATTCCTGGCTATCTTCTCAGGTTTCCGCAAATCATCTCCTCTAAATGTGGGGAATGTCACATAATAGGTCTACTACTACTGCTGGAAACTGTTCGAAGATTCTCATTTGGAGTGGAAGAATGGGTTGATCAGCGCACGGTTAGCCAATTAGCGCTCTAGAACGAATTAAAGATCGTGAAATTCGAAAAAAAACATTCATTCAATCTCACCATATGGTGGACCGGTTGGGTACGTGGCGTATTCTGAGGGTGTTGAGATCCATGTTTCTGTGGGATGATCAGGCTGCATAGGAGGACTTATATGCGCATCACATACAAAGTATATTCATTACTTCTCGGGATGGAGGTCGAGTGCATGGCGCAATCCTAGATGGAGCTCTTTCAGAAATTGAATTTAACCATCTTGTAGATCTCGAGCAGAGCTATCAGATGGTATAAACTGCAGGTCGAGCGAACCATTTTTTAAAGAGTTATGGCGAGCCGACGGTTTGCGACGGTTTCCGACCGTCGCAAACCGTCGATTGAACAAAAATTAGTAGCGGTATTGTACAAAAGATTCTTTGTGGCAGTAATCGACTGATCCAAAATGCTAGGATTTTAATCTGGGCTTAATTGATATACCCAAAATGTCTACACATTCTACTATCTCGACTCTCATTCGAGGGTCAACTGAACGTTTCACTGCGGCCAGAGATGAACACACAAGGATGGAGCATCTATATCTTTCTTCTGCGTTTTCTGCGTTTTGATATTTTTCGCTATGGATCGCTCCCTTGATTCATATTCTGATCTTGAGCAAATACGCATAATTTACAATATTTCCAGGAATTTCAAAACCAATGTGCTATTATTGATAACTTTATGCACCTTTTATTAGTTATCTTTTTTGAAAAGCTGAAGTTCAACGATCAGTCTATTATTTTTAGTCAAACTACGCGAAGGATTGGTTTGGTTCTGATGTGGCACTAGTTCAACATCCACTCCTAGGTATGAGTGTTGCTGTTTTTTTCAGTTTGAAAAATACTTCCCGCTAAAAACATTTTCCCTTCTGCTTTTCAAATCCTGTCCATCTCACAATTCTCTTCCTACGGGTGCTCATTCACCTCATCAATTTCGGACTTCTTCAAAGTTTTAATCAGAAGTTTTATGACCTTAGGTGTCATACAATAAAATGCCAATACCTGAATAAAGGTGATTATGGAACCTGAGATCGATGAACCGTGTAGAAGGAAAACCGTGTGAAAATTTAACACTGAAGGGTGATTCTCCGGGTTGTTGTTTCAGTTCAGGAAAAATGTATACAGGTGTCGCAAACGGGGCTTGGACCTATTGCGATCCGCATCGGTGGGCTCTGCCTAGCAACTCCTGACGCCTCGAACCTTTCGGTCCGAGGACTTTCCATCGGGCCCACAACACCTCTCCTGCGCACCCCGCAGCTCCCGGGTCAGAACCAAGGGTGCCAAACCCTTGCCAACCATGGCGCAAACAACATACATAATGAACACATAGAATTAGGGCAAAACCCACATGAACATAAACACAACATATAAACAATACATTTATTATACGCAATAACTTACCATCACCTCTGATCTCCCTCGGCCACCTCGCTCAAGGGCAGACCAGGCCAGCTGACTGCACGTATTAGACCCCCATCCCGCTCGGGACCATTTCTATGGGCACCTTACGGTCGGCGTGTCCTCGCTGGGGCATGATGACAGGCTGCTCCCAGACGGGGAGCAGGGGTGGAACACGACCGGCTTTTATGACAGGCGCTCCACCAGCATGGACTCGGGGCGACGTGCCCCTTCGCCTTAGCTGGCCTCATCGCGTTGCCCGGTGAAGACCGACCTGCCACCGGATGCCAGCCTTGGGACAACGTAGTACCCATTCCAAGCAGGGACCTCAGCTGCAAGGGATTGCACAATCATCAATGACTTACCTGGCAGCTAGGCAGACAGCGTGGACGCGACCGCTCAGCGCGGTGATAGTAGGCGAACAACGGCTGGCACCGACCGTAGGGGCGGAGCCAATGACGCAATGGGCGCATTGCGCGGAGCATTGCGCATTGGCATCCGAGCGCGAATGGGCCGGGGCGCACGGTGCGCCCACGGGGCACCGTCGCATCCGCGACAACAGGGATGCCACGCATACGTCGATTGTGCTTTACGCGCCGTAAGTGAGAAAGTAAGTGGGCGCGGAAAGCACAATTCGAATCAGAACACCGTAACCTCCGGTATTTGCTGTGCCTAGCAACAACGACATAAGCACAGGATTATTAGATATGGCTGCTTCTGGCACGAATTAAATATGGCCATTATAAGCTCCGGCTACGCATCGACGACTGTACACAGGCTTCGTATAGTAGTTTCGGCATGGATTCGTCATCTTTACAGTGGCTGAAAAAAAGCAGTCTTCGTATTCACTCATAGGGGAGTGGATTGCTGCCAAAAGAAACTTTTGGTCAATAGAGTCTGAGGAGAATTCCGGAAAATAGAAACACCACAAGCGTTGAGACCCTTCTCTTGTGTGAGCCATCACCACATGTAATAGTTCAAGCAGCACTTCGAAACCACTTAATACACAGGTACTTTGGATCCTTATTCTCAGACGAGACAACGCAAATGTTAGCGCTGTTCGTCCGGCGACATAGCCTCCAGTTGAATAATTTTCCGTCCCTGTAGAGTGTGACTATTGAGTGACGCTGCTGAAACCCATCTGAAGTTTCTAAGAGCTGCACTTCTCGTCCAAAGCAGTCATATTAAATGACTTCTTAGCTATCGCTGATAGATGTGAGAAAAGGCAAAACTTCATCGCTTTTATAGTTGACATAGTTGGGAACCAGTCTTATTCCTTTTGTTGATGGGAACCGTTCGTTAGATACCAGTTATTTGATGCGACCAGCTCGGATTGAAGGAGGATTCCACGATAAGAATGAAGGTCAAAGAAGGGGAAAATTGCTAGTTGGGAGACAGGCGGACCTCCTGAGGGTGCGACCGACGCGCAATTGGCAGCGAAAGATTTGACCTCGGCGATCTAGCATGGCTCACTCTTGGCGCAGTTGGCGCGGTACGCCCACCGACATAGCAGAGAGAGCGTTAGCGTCTTAGTGACGCGTTTCGATGCAGGAACGTGGCGCGCCTTCTGCAGTTGCGTCCCACGCACTTCTAGCCACTATAAGGGCTTACTGAGTGGGTCTGAGCCCGAACTTCGCCTTTAAATTGCCAGTGGTCTTTTTATCGTAAACTCCGCCTTTAACTATCGCGTCAATAATTTCAACTTATATGTAGTCTTTTGCACGGCTTAGTCTAGACATGAGTGAGCTCATGCTAACAGCAGTATCAGCATAGCATTCCAGTTCAACAGCAATTCTCACATAATTCATGTTTTCAATCCCCCTGTACTTCAATCTCGTTACGCAATTTTGTAATAGCTGTTTGGTCACTGAAAGCGGCACATTAAGCTGTGGTGAGCCACATGATCAATTATGCTTGTGAGATGGTTGAACCACATCCCCCATATCGAGCTCTGTCGATTTTGTGGTTCGAACTCAATTGGAGTAGAGTGCCAAACTCAAGGTCCTACCCAGCATATACATCTATGCCGATGTTTCGATCCCGTAATCAATGAGGCCCGAGAACAGCGAAAGCTTTGCTGCAACACTGATGCTAAGGAACGAAAGGGGAGGTAAAACGGAGTTTATATCAAGCAAAAAAGCAAATTCTGCAAGTGCAGTTCTCTCTAGCCCATGTCTGGGAAACCTCAGTCCTGAGTTTATCAAGTGAAAGTGTCTCGGAAAAGTGCAAGCGGTTAAAAAGTTTAACGGATAGAAAACCGTCCAATGATCAAGTCCTGCAGTCTCGCCCACGCCATTTAAGCTTTTGATCCGTCCGGGACAGCTTAGTTGGTAGCAGATCAATCTGGAAGAAAGAGAACACTGACCTCTACATCAGCTAGCCACACAATGTTAAGCCACTTTCCTTGTTAAAAGAATCACTCTGAAAGATAATAGTGATTCTATTTTTACCATATTCAGCTGCTTGGAACGCCATGTTAATAAAAAGAACAACTATAGAAAAATAAAGTTTTGTCTTCGGCGCAATTGGAAAAGTTCAATAAGTTGCTACGGGTTAAAGTACCCGCCGTAAATCTGTAAAAAGCTAGGCGATGGAAGCGCATTCCACTTGATTTCGAGTGCCATCGCTAGGAACTCTTTCTGGCCTCTTGACTTATTGCATTAACATCTACGCTTCTACTACACCCTATTCTATCGATCGATTTGTCTCTACTCGATGAAATCGCACGATTGAATGAAACCCGATTCTTTCTTTGCGTCGCCTGATACGTAGCGCCAAGGGTGTATAGTTTTGGAATGGAGTTGCGCCAGCGAATTGACCGCGATGCCCCAGCGAGTCGAAACTAGTACCCCGACTGACAATAGTGCGGACCCAACATTTAGAGGAGAGCCCGCAATCAACGTGTCATGTCAAGTGACATTGTTTGGAAGTAGCGGGATTTCCTTCGAACGTTGGGTCCTGCTACTGTTGAGTCGCTGGTGCAACGTTCGATTCGCTGGCGCAGCACTCGATTCAGCTGAATTCGCTACGAATCGCATCGATTCGCACACTATGAACATCCGCCGAAGGCGGACATATTTTCCGATGGCCGCTTTGGCTGCGGCCCTTTAGATTGTCATTTGTAGTAGTTTTTTTGTAAATTGTTTTTCTTCGAAACTGAATCTCGCTGGATACTTTGTCTGCTGTCCGCAAGGGATAACAATTGGGACCTCTGATTACTCGTATTGGGAAAAAATGGAAGTTTTTTGGGCAGGAATTCCTGTAAGGCCAGATAGCATTCAAATATGGTGGTGATTCTGAGTGGAAGGACTTAGCATGCGCGGCGTATCCCATAATGGGTTGATCAACGCAACATTCTTTATGTATATGATGGCAAACCGAGGCCGTGGGTTAGTGCTGCTGGATTTTTTTATGATGGAAAACTTTGAGCTAGATATGGACAGATGAGTGAAGCAGAAGCCACGGCATCACAACAACTTTTGCAGAAGCAATAACGCGCTATTCAATTTCTTTGCATACGCATCTCAGACGGTGTTTTTCACAAGAACAGTCCTGAGTAGTAATTGGGAATCCGCACACATTCCTTCCCGGGAATCTAATGAAAAGTAGCCAGCGCTCATGAGCGATTAGCGTGAGTGGATCTTTGGATCTTTGATATCTGGTAATTTGAGCTCCTCGTGGCAAAAACCACCGCGACCATAGAATTTGCCATCTTTAGAACGGGCAATGCAATATTATAATTGCATTAGGGAATTGCGATGCTAATGGCAGTGGAGTGATGTCACCGATGATTTCTTGATTATTCTGTAACAAGACAATGAAAGTCGCATGTTACTCAATCTCGGCTCTAGCCCGAAGCAGCCGATTACGGCATGTGTTTCTCAACTAAGAGCGCAAAAACGGTTGAAGGGTCCCCCAAGAGGAACATCTCACGATAGCACGTCGTAGAGTTACAGGAGAAAGAAATCGTGAGCAATCCAAGATGACATCATCACTCATGCACCGCTGCCTGCGCAACCTCGTTTACCATTTTTTAGATTTAAATCTCTGCCAAAATGGACAAAATGATGCCTACATGCATACGCAGCAGGCAAGAGGCATCACTGTTCTGAGCGATTCATGCCATTGAATTGGTCGCTTAGCTCTTTCACAGCTTATTGAAACGGCGTAACAAGAGGCGAAAGTAGGCAATTTCCGCTCTTGAGTAACAGCGCTAGCGAAGGCGTCAATGGAGTGCTTCCGGGTCTTCCAAGGCATCACCAATAAACACTCCTCTTATTTCCTGAGGGTAACAGAGTAATCCTCCCATTCTTTAGACTTCAAAAAATTGAACCAATTATGCTATCTCGTTTCACTCATCTACAAAGTGTCTGTCGTCATCGAAGCAGGGACTGGT
>MU870433.1:14179-30149 GCA_036418205.1 Ostertagia ostertagi | reverse complement strand
TCCCAACCAAAAGTCAAAAATACGGCTTTAACTACGACCACGGTATGGAACGGACAGTTGACCCTGCGTCAAACCTTTCTAGGAGGCCCTGCTTTCGAAGTGCATAAAAGTGAACGATGGTATTAAATGTTAATAATAAGGAGTTGTCGTTGTCCTGCAGAAAAATCGAATCTGAAAGCCTGGTTGGGAATAGCTGAGACGTGCAGTTTCTTTCCTTTTTAGTATTATGTAGATCTTTCCTTCGTTTCAGCGCCAGCGAAGCCGTCGAAACCAGGCAATGCGGCCGTGTTGCCAACTATCGCACCATATGTCGTCTCGTGGAAGAATCTTGACGACACCCACATCAACGACGAAAACGTCTGGAATTTCGAGAAACGCGTAGACAGCAAAGTTTGGTGGCCCAGTTGAGGCAACAATCAATAAACCTTACTGAAAACTCTAGACCTTTTTAGTCGATGGCATTTTTGGTCGTTAGATGTCTCAACTTCTTCAGTGACTCAAAACTCATCCGCTTTCAACAATGCCCTCTGCCTAGGATGGTTCTGATGAAAAAAGCAGTTGGGCTATTTTTCTGCATTGTTCCCAACTTCTTAAGAATTCATCTTCTCATTTATTGGGTTGTCTCATAATTCCTGTCTCAATTTCGACACTTTTGTTTATTCAAGTTTTATCTCTTCTAGGAAACAACTGATCAATAGCATAACCACCATCATGGTCACTGATATGCGTGCATTTGCTAGTGAGCGTTTGGAAGCTTCCAGCCCAGAATGAAGGAAGCTGGGGGTTGAAGAATTTGGAGAAGTCGTTTTTGGGGTGGTCGCAATCTTTAACTTTCTTCTCTGGCAGATGCTTATTCAGGGCGCAGGGGAGGCGATAGTCCGATAGAGCGATGCCAATGCTATATGGTGGATGAGGTATCGTGGCCCTGGCTATCTCCCTCAGAACGTGGTGAGTTGGCATTGCAATGTGAGGTCTGGCGTACATTCGGAGAAAGGAGAATCTGAGACGTTTCTGACGATTCCCTCGCAACCCCGAAGCACTTTAGCAATGCTTGTCTTCATACATTGAAGTGGTTCCCAAACCAGGCCACCTAGCGAATCCAACAAAACGAGAGCGATATTCTCAGAAAACGGAGTTCGGGCTTTGGTTGAGCTGGTGCTTCCTGGCTGCGAGGCAGCCATCAGACGTGCCGCATGTTGTTGTCGCAGTGGACTCATGACTCATTTCCACTGGTGACCGATTAGGGAAGGCTCTGCTTTTGCCGTCCAGAATGGATTTTCCCCAGATGGTCAGGCGTGCTTCCCGCTCATGGTCGGCCGGACCATAAGGTTTCCATCAAAACTTCATTCTGCAGCAGTCCTTGCCATACTGATGGCGTGTGCTGGTGCATCGGCTGCGCTCAGGTATCTGCTACAATACCCTGGTAGCAACGTGCGGAGGCACTCCCAATTTAGGGTGCAAGGGGCGCTCATCAAAAATGACCGCAGGCCCAGTATGAGGTTGAAGTTCATAGCTCGTTTCGTCTTTGCCGTTGCGATTGGACCACTAGCTCAGTACCCTATCAGTAGCAGAGACTGGGTCAAACACAGCGCTGGTCTTCTCTGTTGTCCTCCTTGCTACAGAGTTCATTTGAGGATCGTAAAGCATAATCATTCATTATAGTCACTGACCTATTTTTATTCCTAGTTGATTAACCCGTTAGGGCTTGCGTTTCCGAAACCATGCTGTTAAGGCTCTTGAAGCATACTTCAACATACTAACGTATTTCGCAATGAAACGGTCTTAGACGGAAGAAATTTGAAATTAGAAATGCGACAGGAATTATGAGACAACCCAATAAATTAGTTCAGCAGATTCACAAAAGATTTGTTTGACTTGAGTAGTTCGCTCTCCTCCGATATGAAGAAGTGGAAGACTCATTTCATGCTGTTTTGAAGGTTTTTTTTTGATTTGATGCGCCTTCAATGTTGGTTTGCTTCTACACGATTATTGATGTGCTTCAAATAACCAGCAAGCACGATTCTCAGGTGCATTTCTGCAAAAAAGGTGGGGCGAAAAGGAGGCCCTTGTTCATGGTGCCCATCAACGACCCATGATTCGTCGAAGAACTTGTTGAGCGCGCACTTTGCACCATACTCCCGTGACCCTTCCAGCTAATGCCGCTCGTGTAGAATGCTATAATGAAGATCCTCGAAGGTAAATTCCAGGGGTTTCAAGTAACGGTGGACTTGTGTAGCATAACGTCAGAAACGGAAAAACGGGAAGAAACCGATGATAAGGACAAAATTAAAGCCTCCTATGCAGTAGCGGCGAATAAAAATTGCATTGATTGTGGATGGATCTTTAGCCCTCAGCCACTCAGTCTTGTTAAGTCGTGACGCCAACTAGGTATTAAATTGCCCATAGTAGTGTCGCTTTATTCAAACGAAAAAAAATTCTGCTAAGTAATATGTTTCAAATGACGTCATATAATAATTCTGCTATTGTATTTCGACTGATTGACCTTAACAGCTTGGGAAGGGATCTCTACGTGCATAATTGCGAGTATCCACTAACCTTCTTTCTTCTGACTAAGCTCTACTTAGTTGTGTTCAGATGGTTGATCTGGATTGAATTTTAAAGGCGGGTCCGAAACTGAATTGTTAGGGGTAGGGAATACCTAACATCCGAAAATTCAGTTTCGGATTCCGTACGTATGCTCCGAGCTCGTCTAGGAGTGGCGTTATCCCTAGCGCCATCCGCCTATCTAGAGTCATCAGTGGTGAACACGTGATCTGCTCAACAATTTCTTCGATTGGACAGAAATTATTTATTTTTCTCTTGTTGCATAGTAACTCCCTTTCCCTTACTAGTTGAGGTCGGTCAAACTCCATTTGCACAAGCGGTATCCTATTGTCTATGATATAGCGCACCTATGCGTGCATCAACTAAATAAATAAATATACCATACAAAAGGAATTCGTCTAGTCTATAAATGTTATGCTTCCCTTCCACATTCCTTGTAAACAACTCGGATTTTTGACCTGCGAAAATGGAGGTCCGTGAAAATTAGACAAACCGATAACTAATTTTAACTCTATATTCTCCTGGAGGAATCAATCAGCGATGTTCTGTTCCTTTAGCCAAGACCTCCCCTAAATAATCCGCTATGAGATTGTTGAAAAAGCCTTGCTGAGAAAGTCAATCAGGCATAGATTACTGACTTAGTCATGGCTTATTCTCAGCATTCGCCAGTTTTTCAATGTCTCAGCCGTAAAAAAATTTGGCCCGGTTCCCTTGAGTATCTCAAGCGATGCTCTGTCGCCGAGGGTGTAAAAACAAACTTTGGAAAAGGAGCGGCTTGCTGGGAAGCCTAATAGTGGAATGCTCACGAGAGAACCTTACCAAATTGAGCGGTTCCTCATTGATTGATTTCTTCTAAGAAAAACAGTGTTAGGGCTAGTTGTCGGTTTAGCTGGTTTTCGTCGACTGGACCCCTGATTTTTCAGGACTAAAATCAAAAAAAAAATATCTGCAACGAATACGGAAGAAAAGCATAGTGATTTGTAGGGCAAATCTCTTTTACACGATGTGCAAGTTGGTATAAAACTATGGGGTCTTAGCAGAAATGTTTTTATTCGAAAACGGAGGGCATTATTTATGGGCAGCCTAGTATATGTTCTACCTTGCATATCACTCATTATGTCTTAGGGTCAAGGGTTTCGTGCGTGCCAGAAAAGCTCGAACTCTAAGTCGATTAATGTAGGTTGTCCTGAAAGTGTTTGCCCATTTTGTGAATTTTTTTTTTCAAAACCACTTTTCTTCTTTAGCCCAGTCAGCAATTCACTTTCATATGCCCCACCATAATCGTCAACATATTGCCTTTCAGCAGGTGACTCGTGAATGCCGTTTGCCTAGAAGTCCTGAGCTTTTGAAGGCAAAAACTGGAAAAAGTCCGTTTTCGAGAACTTCGGATTATGAACCTCTCCCTTTTTTAGTTGAATCAGCAGCAACGGAAGCAGACGGTATTCTGTTAGGGCCATACCTGCTGAACATAATTGGCTAAAAGGGGTATGGAGACTTTTGCTGGATTATCTCTAAAATTCTTTGACGGTCTTTGCTTGGATGAAGTGAACTTTGCAGCGCCAGTGGAGCCATCAGTTTCACCAGATTATCATTCAACAAATAGCAGTCCAGTAGCTACTTGGGAGTAGAATAGATGGTAGGAGCTATCAGTGAACGAATTCCGTTTCGAGCTTCTACCACTCTGACGTTTCTTCTCAAGTTGCGAGTAGCTGAGCTGAACGTCGCATAGTCGTCGGCGTCACAGGATACAGCCGGTGAATAAAAATGTTCATGCAAAATCTGAAGGTTCCCAAGGGCGGTTGTCACCCAGACCACGGGATTCCCTCTTGCCATAATTTCTCTTCTTTTTGAGGAGCTATAGCAATGGCCTCTTGATGCGTCTGAGAACTATGGAAAATGCGTGTTCAGTGTAGCATTGAACCATGAGACTGCTTCCAAACACTCAGAAGAGCACTGTATCACTCTGGGCACAAGCCGAGCGACTTTGGCTTTTTTCTCGAAGTTTGCCGGCATCGACAACCAGATGCTTGCCATGTCCGTGGAAAGACACTCTGGAGTCTATCGCAAGAGTAGGGTCCTGAACGGCGTTTTTCTGCGCGTTTTTGGAATCAAGGGTAGCCAAAAATGCTTTCAGTCAAAATCGATTTTCTCAGCCGTAATCGCTGCGAAATACCAGGCTGTGAAGGGATCATTGTTTAAGGTTATATCTGGTTTTACAGATTGGAATGTCAAGAACTATCCCTGAAGATTTATTGCAACATACGCCGATGGAAATAGGAAAGCTTTTGGGACGACCTATAGATTTGAAATTCTTTCGTATTAGGTATGCATCGGGGCTTCAAGTTTATAAAAATGGACAGTTTCGAGTCTCATAACGAGAGAAGTTATTTTTTATTATGTCCTCCTCTACCTCCCCCCCCCCTGTATATGACTACAGTGTCCGCGTGATAGGTTTCATGAACCCACTTTTAAAAAATTGAGACTGGATGATTCACGAACTGAACCTTTTAGAAAGTAACCTTTTGCTTCCATCTCCTGAGCAGATTCCCAGCAAGTACAGCGTTTGTTCGTTGCGTCGGTGAACTTTTGTTACAGGCAGCTTTTCCTTCATTGCTTAGAAGAAGCTTTATTTGCTGGCCGGAAAATAGCACAGCAGAAGCTTCTCAATCGGTTGTTGACTGTGCAGACGCTCCGCGGATTTGTAAGGCCTCAGCGCCCTGGATTCTCAACGTAAACTCACGACTTCCTTCTTCTTCGTATATTTCCAAGCAATTTGTCCGTATAAATGAATGGCGTAACGCCTCATTACACATTCAAGGGAGAATGGCAACAAATTCGCGACGTCGGCTCCCGACTGAAGGAGCTTTAACGATCTCCACTGCTTCCCACCACGGAGCGAATCGGGCACTCTGAAGAGAGTTGCCCTTACTCAAGTTCAGCAATCAACCCACACTTGGTGCTAGAGAATCACAGAGCTGAGAGTCTCGACTTGAAGATGCGCAGCTGCAACATCAGACGCAAACATGTGCGCTTCTCTCCACAAGCAGTGACGTATAGCAGCGTGAGAAGAAGAAGAACACTTGAGGCTGGAAAGCATTGAATGGAGTGCTGATGAGAAGCTCGGTCATGATATCGCTAAGGCAAACGATGGTGGCCGAGGGTGGCCGGAGAAGGGGTGGGGAGCAATCGATGAGTTGCAAGCAGCCTCTGGCGGTAGTAGCCACGCATAGCAGCGCCACCTGAGAATCACTACCTCTCTCGGCCCTGCCCCTCGCCGTTGATGGCTCCCCATGGGCCACGCCTCATAATTTTAGCTTATAATCGACGCGTCGCCTCGACGCTCGCCACACCTTTTTACGTCTCTCTTGCGATTTTATCTGATGGTCGTCATTCTTCCCCCTCATTCGTGGAATAAGTGCTGCTCATTTAGACCCGTTCGTTGGTCATGCCATGCCCCAATCTGCTCCACGCGGGAAATCGGGTCAGTCCCTGCAATCGTTGTCCATCTGTTCTTTCTCTCCATCAGGCCATGCTAACTAGCTGGTTTTCTCCCTCCACCAGTTGAACAAATCCGGGAGCGTACTTCAGAATGGATATGGCAGACTACTCTTTCGCGATCGAAGGACAGAAGGCACGCGAAAAAGCACTTTAGTAGACTTTAGATAAGTTCGACAACTCTGACACTTATAAGTTGACTCGCAGTAACAATTCTTTTAGTGAGCGCCTTATGGATTTGCCCCCTTTGGCCAGAGACCAAAGCCATTGTTCAGAGCTCTTTCTTTGCCCACTCCAATAGAATGACGAGCTAAATAACGACATGAGTGACGCCCTCATCTCTCCGTCTCTCACCAGAAAAGCTCATCACATGCGGCTATATTCGGGTTTTTCCTAAGACACTCCTAATAGGCTAAAGATCGAGAAGGTGTTCTGCAATATGCGAAGATCTAGACTTCAACCTGGAAATCTTGATGGTTTCAAGGCACATTTCACCTATATAACGAGATATTGGGGCCAACGGATGCGCAATTGTGTGTTTTCGCCTTCCCGGATGAGTGGGGCACCAAAAAAACCAATTACGGAGAAATTGAAAACCTGGTTGTCTTGGCTGGGATTCGAGGCGCTGCATTTGGATCAAAAATGAATTGCAAGCTCTAAACCCGCGCTTACCGCAGAAAATTCGCATTTTCTGGTCTCACAGGGTTCTGCAAGAGAATTGATCCTATTTTTATGTTGCATGAGCTTGTCCCTACAACATTTTTTTTTCCGAAAATTTCCCACGTTTTTTTCAACTTCTTAGTAGATGGCAAGCACGCAGCACTATTCCTGTGAAGCAGCTCAGCAATCTCGTACCACTCTGGAGAAAGAGAAATTACGAAGTTTTTATGGCAAAATCGTTTCAAGCCCGCCAACTCGGTGAACGCGCGCTGCAGCTGTGAGCCATTGGTTTTATTCAACCTGATTGTTCGTTTCCTTGAAAAGTCCGTTCGCTGATTGTTTACTGCGACCAGCCATTTTGTCTTTTTCGTCGCTAGGCTCCACATACAAATGTACACACTCGTATAATACTGCCTGATGTCATTCTGTCTGACGTTGCGCTTAACAACAGCGCCATTTTTTCTTCGTTTGTGATATATCATTATCGTATACGGCACATAAATAGAACATCCACAAAAATTATACAACTTATTACTCCCAGACTTCTGAAGTGCTTGAATAGTGCAGAAACGTGGGTTTCCCGAGAATGTATAAATTGCACTCAGAGTTTGTTTTATGTGTTCTGCACTGTCCCGGAATTCTTAATATATGTTCGCATTCCGAATTCTACTTTCTATTCGACCCGATTTCGGGCAGAGCTGGTGTGGGGGCAAATGACGCCTTAGTGTGCACAGTCGGAAGCCAAATCTCAGATCGCACGTCACCTAAACCGACCGAGCCTACTACCCCTCCAGGTTCCGTGCCAGACCTTACTACCAGGAGAGCAATAAGTAAGTGCTTGATTGCCCCACATTGATATGGTTCTCCACATCATTTTATAGACCAAACCGTGTCCGAATGTTGCTACATTTCTGGTGGTAAGTAGGATGCGTGGGCGCAACCTGAAAAATGTTTGACAAACGTTAATTTTTGGTGCTTTATTTTTCAAGTGGAGTAAGTAAGAGAAAGTGAATGTAAACGAATTTTGAACCCTAACGCGGCGAGCGAACAGGCGGAAGTCTCCTCATTTTCTCAACTAGCCTGCAAATGCTAATAGTTGTCACGAGCCCTTCGCTATACAAATTGCATTTCCTCTACAACCTGTCTAACTACATGACTATTTTTGGACCAGACCTTGGCTATACAACTTAAGGCTAATTCAGGTCGCCTCCAGGGAGGCTAAATCGAGTCAGATTCAGAAACAAGTGCCATCAAAAATATTGAAGAAAATAGCTCAAACATAAAGATAAAATGCGTGGGCGCCAACAAAAAAAAACTTTCGAGTCCCTCATCAAAAGAGATCTCGCAGATTCGAAACAGAACGATGGTCTCCACGGACTGTACCTAATAAAAAATTTCTTTTTCATGGTAATGAGTCAATTAGTTTGGACGAGTATTAAGGTTGACTCGTTTCAGATTGACGACCACTACTCGTGTACGTGGGCGGAATCGGTGAGTGGCACATGGTTACGTTTAGCCCGCGCAAGGTTCAAGGACCAAATTCTTGATTATATGCCGTCCAGGCAACCAAACCTTCTATCCTTTCGAGGCCGGTGAATTGGTGCCATAGTGTGTCAATTGTTTTGGACCTGATATGGACCGGCATAGCTGACATGGTCATTATTTATCTTGGAGTGTTTGCAAAGAACCAAGAGAACAGTTACCGTTTTCATAGGACTTGGACTTCTTCAGAACTGGAACACCGGAGATTATTTTCCAGCCGGTCCTACTCACGTGTGACAGAATCGCGTGTCGCGAGTTGCGTGTGAAAGACATATGTAAGTAGTAGCATAAAGTTCAAGCAAGTAAAGCGAACTAAGCGGCTATGGGGTCGTATTTGTCAAGCTGGGAGGTGGTCCTATTTGGCGAAATTAGCTGGCAAGAAATATGAGGCTTCAAGGATTGGGGAAGGATCGGTGTTGAAGTAGGTTGGAACTCATCCCGATTCACAGCCGGAGATCCTCAACTTCCAATATAAACATAACCAGGAGCTGTAAACGATAAATCAGCAACGGCATGGTAATGACCATATCCTCGCACGCAATTTTCATGAATAAATGCCGACGTGCGGATTATAGTGGGGCAGCTTTCATATGAGTGATTTAGTACCGCTAGGAAGATTCTCAAGGTGGCACCCTTTTCGCCAATATTGAAGTCGCGAAAGCTAAAAAATCACAAATTATTCAGCTTTTGTGTTTTCTATTGCACTGTATACTAGTATAAAATTTCGCTTTTCGATAGAAAGTACTATGGGAATGGAGGGTTCCTCTACAACTCTGGAAAAATTTATGTCTTTTCATCTGATATCGACCATGAACTTATGGGGATAACCCAGGAACATTTCTGTAAAAAAATCTCCACGGTAACGCTGCTTATAGTGCATAAAGTTTTGATTTACTCCCCGGATGCCGAATGATAAGTTCAGACAACAGTGAGTCCCAGCTTTGCTATGCCACTGCTGGAAGCGATAGAGACTGTGTCGAGGCTGTGCTAGACCGAAAATGAAGAAAATATTCCTCTACCAAACTTCGAGGAGTTATAGGTCTGAGCCAATCGATGATGTTGCAGAGGCGTGTTAAATTGAAAGCTGAAATTTTGAATTTTCGTTTTCGGTTCAGGAGAGAAAGAAGGTACCCTCTATTTCGGAAGAACGAGAAGAGCGTCGAGTGCAGACCACACACCACAAGTGACGACGGCCAAGAAAAAAGCCACTTTTTCTTGGCCGTCGTCACTTGTGGTGTGTGGTCTGCACTCGACGCTCTTCTCGTTTCCGAAAAAGCGTATACTTTGACAAGAATCGACGGATTTGCAGATTGATGGCAGAATAATATAAAATGGTGGTCTTAATGGTGACCAACAAATATCTTTTCTTTTTCTTCGTTCGATTTTGTCTTTATTTCGAAAGCGGGTCTTCAAGAACCTTTTCTCAACCTCACAATAACTTATAGTAGTAGTTACTCATTCCGGCCTGTCGAATCGGGCAGCTAATTGGTCTCATATACGTACGCCTGAATAATTGCAATGCTATCTGCTGCCATATTCATACTGAAGATTGCGTTTCCTTTTCCCAGTCCGCCTTTATTCAACATCACGTGGTCGGGCCTTAGTGGCAGAAGGAGTAGTATGTGTGCTTCAGTTCCACTAGCGCCGTTCATCAACCACAGCTTGCTCGCTCTTCACATAGATTATCTCGACAGCTTTTATCCTACTCCTCGGCTCATCCTCCGCGAGTGACTACTCGGCAGCTTTCGACTGCTTTCTGACGGATTAGGAGCTTCATAGGCCTAACTCCTTTTCCTGCCATTTTCTCCAACCCGGCTTAGTCGGTTCACTTAGCTGTCATATATTTTGTTTATCACTTCTACATTTCTCGAGTCTTCTGCTTAACTGCTACATTTCCTGTCTGTGGCTGTTTGTTGATTGCAGCTTTTGTGTGATGAAGCTTCGTACATATGTTGATGTGGCAATGTGAAAAGCTTAATAATGTTGTGGCTTCAGAGGGCCCGTCAAGTGGATAATTTCGTTGGAGAGCCTGGTCCTAAGAGGTGGCGCATCAGCAGTCGGACATCACTCTGATCCTTCTCCAAGACATGGAACACTCTTATCCAGGTGAGAAGCTGTGCTATCTTGAATTCGAAGCGATCGTGACGTCTGGCCGACCCTGTCCCTGGAGGCTTGGCGGCGGTTGAAAGCGACGACATTGAGAGGTTGGTCTTCTGGGACGCTAGTACCACCGCAAGTCGGCACCCGAAGAGCACTGCCTCTAGTTTCATCTCTGTCCGCAACGTCAACCGCCACAGACGGCTGAAGTATTGAAGCCGATCTGGTTCTGGTCCTATGTACTACCGCTGTCTGTCATCTGGCTTCTTAGGAATCGATGTTCTTTGCATGGCTATGCGGCCCAATCGATTACGCCCTTTTAACCTCATTTCGCTGTGCCGCTTTCCCCGTCCGTCTCAATGGCTTTTGCGAAGTAAGCCCGCGGCGCTAAGCCTTCACGATTGATTTTGTTTCGATACTCATGCACATGTCATCAGTTTTCGACCGAACAAACCGCTTTGTTCGAGAACAACTTCCCGAATTCATTTTATGGATCATGAGCTCTC
Organism: Ostertagia ostertagi; assembly: GCA_036418205.1. Classification (NCBI taxonomy): domain Eukaryota; kingdom Metazoa; phylum Nematoda; class Chromadorea; order Rhabditida; family Trichostrongylidae; genus Ostertagia; species Ostertagia ostertagi. The sequence continues at coordinate 19,284 of MU870433.1, read as the reverse complement.
ACTACTTCTTCATCCCATATCGCTATGGCCAAACTTCGCTAACAAGCCACTCATGCACGATTCCTGCAGCCCAGCAGAACCCTGCCGCTTTCGCAGTTTTCTACACGCAATCGTTTCTAGGGGCTTGACATGGCTTCGCTTCCCCGATTTTCAATGTGGGAGCAGCGTCTGCTCTTTCACTAAGAAGAGAAAATGAAACCTCCCACTTCGTGAACATTAAAGAAATTTATGAGATTCCAGTTGTGCAGCAACGAGGTGAAGAGGAGCAGTCCGCTCTCGGCAATTCTTCGTTTGGATCCATCATTCGAGGCACTCGAGGTCACCTGTCCAGCTTCATCGATAGCGTTAGTCAGGTACGATGATTACCTTTTACTTTTTAAAATTTTGAAAGCTAGAACTATCCATCTCCTTGAGAGGAACTTGAAAACAGCGAAATGTTGGATGATGGCTTTAGCGAATAGCATACCATGGACACTTCGTCCATAGACACACCATTTGTGGGTAACTTTCGTGGTAATGAGCTAGAACGGCCCTCTTCCCGACAACTCTCGGTGAACTTGCATAGGCGAGGGAAACGATATGCTGATTTTAGCCGACCATAGACCATCACGCTGAATCGTGGTTAGCACGAGAGCACGAACTCCCGCAATGTTTCTAGTAACATGCATAAAGGTGCTGAAGAATTCGGCTTGAAATGTGAGCAAAAAATTGTAAAAAAAAGAAATTTTGCATAGCTACCAATTCATATAGAATTAGGAAAAATTTTTGAACATGAAAGCAATGAATTATGATATGGTACGAGTATAATAAATTTATACTATTAATATCCATCTGCCAGTAGTGTAAATCCCAATAATATTAGAGAGCACTTCTCCTATAAAAACTTCATATAGCCTGCCGCAGCCACGACATCAGAAGAACCTGGCACGGGAAAGTAATGCACGGCTCGAGCTCGAAGAGGTCCTTGAGGATCAAGGATCATAAGATCTTGTTTGAAACCAATGATCAGAGGAAGCCTTGCGTGGTTAGAGCTATTGTCTCTGGAAAACAGCCCACAACTAAATCGATTGCAAAAACATGTAGCTGCTCTAGGCTAGAGGAATTAAGGTGTACATCTTGAGGTAGAGAATCCGCATCTACGGATCACCTGAGGCATCACGGTTGCTCTGCTTATGAAGGAAGATCTATGCAATAATTACTATAGCTCCAATCAACGGCGGAATCCTTTGCAAAAAAAGTTTGCTGATGTACGCCAAATGTTATTTTTGGCTCATCTCCCCCCCCCCCCGCGGTTAACATGATTATGGTTAAACTACTCCGCGCTCAACAAATGTCTTTAATTATCAAGGATCATAAAAACCTTCGAGCGACTCATCCGAGTAACGACATAAACTCCATTGGTAGTCTTAAACTTGTTTGTTTTTCCTTACATTAGATTTTAACCTATCACTCGACAATGCAACTGTGGCAAAATTCGTCCCTCCGACCTTTCTAAGGCAATGCTTAACTTGACAGATATTCAGGGTATATAATTTCTTCCCTGGGATGAGGACGACAACCCTTCAACTTCCTTTGTTTTCTCAAAGAGTTTACGTAGAAACAAAGACTACATCTCAATATATGGGTAGCAGTCAAACATAAGGGATTTTCGCACCATCCTCAAGGATATGCAACCTCGCTATACTCAATAGAATCAACTTGGTTCCTAATGACGAAAATCGCCATATTAAGGGTGAGAAAAACGCCAGAGAAGTGTATAGATTCAAGAGATTGAAGGCGCATGTGCAAGTCAATTGAGGAAATGAGGTGCAGCAATCTGGCAGAAAATCTTCGTCGCACCACAACTATTTCGCATTCGAATGTGCCCAGTCCCTTTCATTCTTTTAGAAGAAATAAAAATCTCTTTGTTCTCAGGCATTCATAACTTGGAGTACTAACTATTACATATTACTTTTACTTTATCCTTTTACTTTTCATACAACTCATCCCTTGCTTCTGCCCTTTGTCTGATGTTCAATAACACTCACAATAACAAAACAGCGGCCACTCACATGAGTATATAAAAAATAAATAAACAAATATCACCTTTATAGCGCAGTTTGCACGAGAAGTACCAATCCCAGCGTTCCAAAATTGATCTCCATAAACATTTCTTTGAAAATAGAGCGAATACTGCTACTTTCCAGTAATCTATTTCGCTTGTAAACTGACGTCATATCGGCGACGACCGAAGCGACGGACACGCGATGAGCGATCGCGATCGCTCCATCGCGTGCCAATCGCTCTCGGTCGAGCGATTGGCACGCGAGCTATTGCGCAATCGCTTGCAAAGTGCACAAGCGACGGGCAATGGCTCTGCTCGATCGATACCGCAGCCGACTGCATTGACTGGGGGCGGGGCCAATCGCCCGTCGCTTGTGCACATTGCGCAATCGCTTGCCAATCGCTCGACCGAGAGCGATTGGCAAGCGACGGACAAGCGATGGAGCGATCGCGATCGCTCCATCGCTTGGTCCGTCGCCGACTATGACGTCGGTCTTGGCAAAACCGCTCGCCAGTCGTATAATATGAAGTCAAGGAATCTTTAGCTATAAGCCTTCCTGAAGAAATGTCGGTCCATTCCAGTATGAGGCACAGGTGAGGTTGACTCCCAAAAGCTACGAACTCGAGCAGGGGATTACCACCTAGGTGGGTAGCAGTCACTGAACATGATGTTAAAGCGGAACTTTTAGTTTACATTAGCTCGCCGAGAAACTGCATCATGATGCCCCCCCTAACTGGAATAGACCCGAAATGTCTAATGCGACCATCAAATTAGTGAAAGGGAGTCGGACCTAACGACATGACTACAAAAACAAAGTTCTAGCGCAACAACCACTTCATGTTTTCGCGCTCCATTACAAAATGCGCGCCCCAACGTCATCAACCGACACTTTTCAGTCACGCTCATCCGGACCAAAACGGAAATGTGGGGTTTCTCCTAGGAAGCTGCGTGTTGTTTGATGAAATATCTGGATCTCATGCAGTAAGGGGCGGGAAGGTGGCACGGCTGCGGTAGTTCATGTCGTTCAAAGTATTCCAGTTTTTCGCAAGGGAAGGAAGCTCCGGGTTGGCAGTGGAAGGAAGTGAAGTGGTTCACGCACCCCGGGCTCCTCCTCTTCTCCCTGCGGAAATTGGGATCTCTGGAGGGGACAGCAACTGACGCAACGCTGCCCCCCCCCCTTGCTTATCGGATGAGACCCTGTGTTTTTACGTGTTATAACACAAACTTCTACGAAAAGTAATATTCACCTAGTGAGCAGCTAGCACTAATCGTAAGCATGAGAAGGAGAGGAACTTTCTCCAGAGGAAACGACGATTGATTACAAATCCGTGGGTTTTCCCTCCCTTCTGAGGCTTAGCCCCAAACCCCTACACTAGGAGAATATCAAGGCGCATGTCCCTTCCGACTAGGATAGACCCAAAAAATATCAATTACCAAAGAAAACTAGAAGAAAGAAGGTAGAGAAAACTGGTAGCAGTTCGTAACTGTAAAGGATTCCTTGAGCCAAAATGGCGTAAGAGCAGCCTCTAGACCGCAATGCCCCCTCTTACCAGAGTAGACCCAATAAAAGAAATTCTACAAAAATCGTCATCTCATTAGCTTCCTATTAAGGGCACTTTCTCAAGATATCAGACAACCAACTGAAGCCATAGATATGCCACTTGAACAGTCAATAATTCACGCATCAAATACTTTGAGATTTAGGGATTGAATAGATGGGAGAGCCTCCTTTTCCTTCCACTAACCATAAGCCAAATTCACGACCTGCCTCGAAAAGATAAGGGCTTGCGCGTGCTGGGATCTGCAGCCAACCTCGCGATGAAAGTGAAATGGCGCACGGCTTATCAACCGAGCGCAAAGAACGATCGTGCTGTGAGCGTCGCGGTTGGCGGCGCGGTCGGAGAAATCCAACCGAATCAATGTTGCCTCTTCGCGGACAGCTTTTTCTTCGCACTTTCGTTCCTTGCAGCACTTTTCGCATGGAAGCTTTCTATAAGTGAATTATCAGTGCTTTGATTCCGGGAGTAAACTGCTTGTCGCGTAGTTTGGAGTGGTGACTCAGGTGACTCAGCACAGCATTTTGGTGTTACTCATATGTTTGCCTCGTTTACCGCAATTTTCCACGCCCACGTAATAATTTCAAAGATTCTCGCATATCAAATTGCTCAGTGGTGCTCATCGGGGTACATTAGGTGATTCAAGAATCCGTTATTCACCGTCGACAGATTGCTTCCCCCACTGTCATGATAGTTCTGCCTCATTTATCCATCTACGTTTCAAAACTTAATCGAAAAACACGTTCTTATCCGCGGTTATTTTGCCTTCTTGTTATCCTTTTGCTAGAATTTGCACGGAGATGATGCGCATGCTCTTTCCAAAGTGAGCAATTGTTGCTGAAGCGTCGTTCGCATCATTGAAATCCTCTTACGGCCTCGGTAAGTAAGGGTTTGGTTACAACGCTTGCATCGCAATAGCTTGCTACTTTCTGCAATATGTTGCGTGTTGGTTCTTGAGGACTGAAGGGTCGATGCTTCTCCACGCATCCATGACCGCAGTTCGCAGCTCGTCGATGGTGGAAAACTGTCTGCTGTTGGCGTAGACTCGTCGCACAATTATTCCCCAAAGGTTCTCCATTGGGTTCAGATCAGGACTGCACGCAGGCCACGCCATAACCTCAACTTTCTGTCGCTGCAACCATGCGGAAGTTGACCTGCTAGCATGAACACTTGCATTGTCCTGCTGGAAGACCAACCTTTGTCGTCGCCTGCGACTCAGGAACGGCAATAAGTTGGATTCCAGAACTTGCTGGTACTCTTCTGAGTCCATTCGGCAGGAAACAAATGCGAGCTCCAGCTTGCTGTCCCAGCAGTAGGCTCCCCACACCATCAGCGAACCGCCACCGAAGTTGCGTCTGCTGAACTGCACTGGGTCCTTCCTCAGGTCACGCCAGTAACATCTGGCTCCATCGGGTCCATCCAGGTTGAACTTCTTCTCGTCGGAAAAGATCACCTAAAGACTTTAAATTACTCTACAGTGCATAAACTTCGCCTACAGTTCTACA
>MU870433.1:0-13869 GCA_036418205.1 Ostertagia ostertagi | reverse complement strand
GTCTTGGATTTTGGTACTGGTATGTACCCCGGTTGAAACAGGAAAAAGTTTCCTGAGTCATGTATGAAGGGTGGATGTATATTATGTTTTTTTTTTTGATTACGAATCTGATAATGTGTGCTGCTTAATTGGACCAGTTATTTGAGGAACGTTTTTATTGAAATGATGGGTGGACGTATACTACTGAAACGCACTCTATCAAGCAGAAGTGGCGGCGGCATTGGAGAACACCTTGCAGTATTGATGGGGCACTTGTGATTTCCGTGACCCGTCGCGCAAATCGCGAAAATCGCGAAAATCAGCGAAACCTGCGACGGATCTTAGACTCTGACACCAGCCTAAGGCTCAGTCCTAAACACTTACGATAAAAGAATGTGCTTTCCGTGGTTCTGAACGCTCTGAACACTTCATACCGGAACATTTTATTGATGAGGCCCACAATATGAACTATGCCTGAGGCGTGTGAAAGGAGTCTCCAGAGTGCGCAAGCAAATTTCACTTTCCCCAGAGTTTCGCCCCTATACTAGGCTTTGTTCTAAACGATGTCCCCGTATCTCGCGATCGCACTTAAATTCTGTTGTGTGCTCTACTTTATTTAAGTAACAGTGTCCACAGTATTCATTTTTCACGTTTCAGTGGCTGGCTACGACTTCAGGAGCTCGTGAGGACGAGCTCTCGCTCGATAGCTGCCACAGTGCGTTCAGCCCGGTGCCAAGAAAGTGAGTTGATTCTCGTGCTTGTTTAAATGACGATGGTTCACTGCTATTTCTTACGAGTTCGATATTCATATTTGATCATATCTCGTTGAAATTGAAGTTATGCGTACTTTGTTTAATTATTTGCTCGGTAAGGCTGGTGTCAGAGTCCGCGATCCGTCGCAGGTTTCGCGTAATTCTTTTTTGCTTTTTTGTAACTTTTCTTTCAATCACTTTCCGAAATGAATTGGTGGACCCTGACCCGAGCTGCAGCAGCGTGTATAAAATTTCAACCAGCGGAGGGAAGAATGTGTAAGAACGCATCAAGTTGACTATGTATGGGATGATATTCTCTTGGCATTCCCAAGTTAATATTAAGAGGTGGAAGATACAACGATATAATTGCATCTGAACATTTTTGTATCATTCAAATTCGAGAACGACGGCATATGCAGCGAGTATTGGTCATGGAGTTTTCGTTGTGGAACCTGCGATTTACTCAAAACGCGTGTTTAGCATAATATCTGAAAGCGATCCAAGAAGTAAGACATTGATCGCCACATGAGAAATAAAGGGTCGAAGGGACGCGTTTCAGAAGCTTTTGATTTTAGATCCCATTTTGTTCACCCTTGTTGGGAACAGTTGCTTTTGTTCTCACCATAGATGTAGAATTTTTTGCCGACCAGTGTTCTTTTGTACCAGTCTTGGTTGCACTAAAAACTTAATAATCGTTTCCAGTAATCATTTGGAGTTGTGTATGGAATCCTTTCAATTTTTGTAAAATCTGATTCTTTGGTTTCTGAATCTTATTCATTCATTCCGGTCGTCTCGTGCAGTTTACCCTGAACTTCACTTTAGTGGACGCCAGCTTCTTCGCCAAAAGTGCAAGCTCCCGAATTTGTTAAGCAGCCGCTTATCAGTTTAATTGTCTGCCAAAACACGGGAAAAACTTGAACTATATCATGCATCATAAATCATTCATAGTATTAGTCATTACTATAATGCATGACTTGATATATGAACCGGTTCTTTTTCTTGAAAGGCCCTTGAGATACACCATTCTGGCGGATTTTGGGCTTCCTCCGATTTATAATTTTTTCGCTTGAGGATTGTATTCGATATCTAAAAACAGTAGTTCAAATGATGTTTTTCATAGATGAAGCGAACCGTTATTCTAGATTCTGTCATCTGGGTGTCACGGAATATTAGCAAAAGGGCAGCAAGGGATTTTTAATAATCCTGTTAATGTGGAAAATGGGTAGCAAGGCTGACTATAATTATGCACCAGGTCCTTCATGTTAGTGCGGCTTCCCAAAGCTGTACAATTGATTGTATGCTCAAATGGCATTTTTGCTCATAGGTTGAGCTGCACATTTGCTGATTTTACGATTATTTTTGTAAAGGTGTTAATGCTTTCGAAAAGGCTCGCAACTAAAGTAGCATGTGCTGAGAGAGCTATCATTCCTGAGTAGTTTTCTTTTCTGGAGGTCAAAAAGATTGGTAATTCTCGTTTGCTAACTAAAGTACCGTTTGCAGTTGCGGGACATTTTCAATAGCATCCACTTCTGTCCCGGAAAACTACTACGCTGTTCCCGTTGGAGAGACGCAAATGGTGATCTTGAAAAGATATGAGAATCTTCGGTTGATCGGATCAGGAGCTCAGGGTATCGTTTGGTGCGTTGCAAAGTTTTCCGTTCTTGTATTTTTGAAGAAATTTCTAAATGAGGATCATGAAACGTTGAACAAGTTTTCAAAATGAGTGGTTTTTGACGGATTTCGATGTATCATATTTACTGTTTACCGTCGTGAATTCTACAGAGGTTTTGCGCAGTGTTTAAGTGGAGAGCCGTAATTTTTTTTGCAGAGGTTGAAAAGTAAGAAAATTTTCCCGATACCGTGAAACTTTATTGCATGCTCACAGAAGAAACTAAAGAAGGGAGGACTTGAAAGTGACGTCATGAGAACCCAAGAAGTATTTCCCTATCCATCCACATTTTCATATTTTTTTAGCGCTGCGACGGACACAGTAACCAACAAGCCGGTTGCCATAAAGAAGTTGTCTAGACCTTTTCAAAATGTCACGCATGCAAAGCGGGCTTATAGAGAATTTATTCTTATGAATCTAGTCAATCATAAAAACGTAAGTTTGTAAATTTTTTTCTCTAGAATGTGTTCGCATGTGAAAGTCTTGTCGTGAAATGCTGATTATTTTAGATTATTGGTTTATTAAACGCATTCTCTCCTCAGAGAGAAGTGGAAGAGTTCAATGATCTCTACATTGTTATGGAACTTATGGATGCAAATCTTTGTCAGGTAAGAATTCTATAGCACCCTTTTGTGGTATCCATAACGCCGGTTTAAAGTCGCAAATTATCTCATTCGGAAAGCCGAAATACTACTGTTTCATGACGGCATGCATAATATGACACTGCGCGTGCATATTTGACTGATTACGTAGTGATCTCCTCTGTTGTTCATTTGAAAAGAAAATATAAATCACAGACCCCTGCCAACAGCTTTTTATCTTGAATGCAGCATTAATTTCAACTTGTCTAACAACTTGAAGCATCCTTTTTTCCTTCCCACAACTTTACTTGTTTGTGAATTTTCAACAAAAATGCATCTGTTTCTTTAACATGTTTTTGAAATGGTTTGCATTCTGTAGCCCTTGATTTTTTTCCACCGAAACTTACAATGTCTGGAGAGGTTTCTTTTTCAGGTTATACAAATGGATTTGGATCATGAGCGGTTATCCTATTTATTGTATCAAATGCTATGTGGGATCAAGCACTTGCATAGTGCAGGGATTATCCATAGAGTTCGTTTGTTTTTGAATAAGAAAATTAATTGCTCACAAAATCCAGAGCTGTCACCATCCCAAGTTTGTTTTGAATAGCATGAGAGCGATTTGAGGAAAAATGGTTTGCTCCTAGTTGTTACGTTTATTTGTAAACCCATATTTGGGCAGGCTCTCATATAAAGTAAACTTTTCCGGTCCTGCTTCACTTTTTGACGGTCACATCGTTATGTTATAGGACCTCAAACCATCGAATATCGTGGTGAAAAGTGATTGCACATTGAAGATCTTGGATTTCGGGCTGGCCCGAACAGCCGTTGATGCGTTTATGATGACGCCTTATGTAGTCACCCGGTACTACCGTGCACCTGAGGTTATTTTAGGAATGGGATACGGAGAGAATGGTTAGTTTTTCTATTGTTATGTTATCTCTATTACATGACCAGTATGTATAATAGTCAGAGGTAGAAGACAGTGAAGGAAAAAATAAAATAGGAAACTAAAAAAATATTCAGGCTCTATTTTATACCCTTTTTCATTTTATGCATCTGTATGTATCTTATCATATGCAATTCAGTTTTACTTCACGACATTAGATTCAAATTGTCGCATAAGATGCATTTCAGATCAAAACAAAAAACACCATCCAGAAGCAAACAAATTTTAGGTTGTCCCATAATTAGCGAATCACTTTGGGTATTTTTAAATTCAATTTTTTTCTTCTCTATTCGAAGTCCTTGCTCATCCTAAACATACTACTCTATACTCTATACCTCTTTCATCTATAATGTATTGCTTGGGAATTTAGTTGCTGTCTTTCCTCTGGAACTGCGATAGGTCTTGAACGAAGAAGGTCTGAAAGTTGGGTTTGAGGTCGTATCACTTAGCATAAAATTTCTTCTTGGAGAAAGAGAGGCTAGAGCTCAGAGAAGGGCCCTTAGCTGGTACGAGGATAGTGCTACAACAACGAAGCCGAAAGAGCTGTTAGCCTGAGAGTCGCCAAATTTTTATAAATAATCTACCCAAGGTGGGTCGAACGACCTCAGAAAAAAAGCCGACTTTGTCTTGCTTTGCTTTCAAATTGAACACGTTGCCACTGTGCTGTCCACGTTTGCCTTCTTCACTAATTCTAGTATTACTGGGCGGCGGTTCTCAGCGCAAGGTTCTTTTCTTGTTTCACCAACACTTCAGAAGTGTGGAACTTACAAGGGAAGGATACCAAGTCGAAGTGGCCATTTGTAACGAGACCTACACCACTAGATGTGTTTTTGGACGCTGATCTCGAATCTGTTCTCCAAATCTGCGGAACGATTCTCTGAACGTAGTTGTGAAGCGAAATAGTGCAGTGGCAGCTGCCCGGGCCGAGTCTGCTTTTCCTTCTACACTCTCACCCCCTGGTTGACAGAAGCTTTGTAACCCAGTAAATGTAAAGTGGTTCACTAATTATGGGACAACCTAGTAGCAAAAATAGCTAGAGAAGTGAAGAATTGGAAAATCTGTGGCGTGTATGAGTTTATATACTGCGACTGAACTCAGGTCATGTAGATGCCGTCTAGGTATTTTGAAGTAAATTTGGAAGGGATTTTTTCAACGGGCTATGAAATTAAGGCCCCTTTCTCCCATATCAGGCATACCAATACTTTACCTCTCACACCTTAGGACTTGCTCATGTGAAATTACTTTTCCTGTTCGTGGTGATAGCTTTGTATTACCAACCCAGCTCCATGTGGCTTCTATCATCCATTTAGAAGTATAATCCACAAAAATCACATGTTAAACTGCTTGATTTTTCTTTGGAATGATGTTTAAATAAGAAGTAGTAAACATGCAAACTTTCCTAGTGTCGATTTATATGAATCAACGATTGTGCATATTTTCCTTCAATTTAGTCGATGTGTGGTCGGTCGGCTGCATCTTTGGCGAGCTCATCAGAGGGCGAGTTCTATTTCCTGGAGCCGATCACATCGATCAGTGGACACGAATCATTGAGTTGCTTGGCACTCCAGATTCGCAATTCCTCAGCCGGCTTCAGCCAACTGTACGGAATTATATGTTGAGAATAGGCCTAAGTGAGTCATTTTGCCTTTTATGAGTTCTACTTCGATCTTCTCGGCATAACTGTAGAATGTTATGGCATTTGTAGATATCAACCAGTTCCATTTGAAACGTTGTTTGCTGACAATATGTTCCCTCCTGGTGCTGACAATGCACGTTTAACAGGTATGTTACCATCAACCCTACATTACAGTTGTGTACATATGCAATTAATTTGCACACTTTAACAATTTTAGCTGCAAAAGCTCGGGATCTCCTTGCGCGAATGTTAGTGATCGATCCCGAAAAAAGAATATCTGTTGATGATGCGTTAGCCCATGAATACGTGAACGTGTGGTATGATGCATCTGAGGTAGGTGAAATTTATATGGAAATCTTGATTTGAATGAATGTGTGGCTTCCCAGTATTTTTGTCGCTTCCTAACTCACCACCAAGACTTTGGGAAAAATTGAATGTTACGCACACTGCGGCTGTTGCTGCGGATTTTAGTTGGAAAATTTATTGTGTGGTAATTGAAATCATTGTCTAGACGGGTGACTCGAGTGTAATTTACTTTATGAAACAAAGTTATCGGAGCAGTTGTATTCGTAGCGCGCCCCTGTAAGACTTCTAGTGTCGGAAGCCATTGATAAAACGGATAAATGATTAAGCATTTGCCGTTGATCAATCCCTTTCAGGATGCGGCAGCTTCTATATTGTCCATTCGAGTGGCGTCAGCGATGGGGCCTACACATGACTACGGAAAGCCACAAAGTCGTGTTTGGCATGCTATGAATCTGTGTACCAATTACCGAAGGGTGTGTCTCAAGTGGTACGAATGGAAATTTTAGCACCTAATTAGTGCTGCGTCGCGACGAGGTGCGAAGTGACCTCAAATTTTGGCACCTAATTAGTGCTGCCTCGCGACTAGGCGCCAGCTATCTGTGGGCGAGACGCGCCGTACATGTCCATAATGGTGCAAAAGATTGGCGAACAGCGATTTCGGAAGGAAAAAGGTGATTTTAGATGAAATGTGATTATTCATTCATTATTACTACTTTTCAATCTTTCTAAACTTCGTGAACAAATCAAAGTAAAATTGATGTTCATATTTATTATATAACTATTACTATTACTATTATCATTGTTATTATTATTCATTATTATTATTAGCCACTATACGTTTTATCTTGGTTAGGAAAATCAGTGAAGAAGCACAAAAAGTATCCAAAATATGTCAAATCTCATAAGCAACTATATAGACTTATTAGTTATGTATTGGACATTCTTCTACAATACGAAGCAATTTGATCGGGGCTGGGCCTTCCTGGTAAACTTCGTCGAATCTGTAAAAAATGGTCATGCTCGTTGAAAGGGAGATTAGTTTAGAAACTGTCAAACTTTGCCATATCTTCCCACATTTTATCTCTTCTGTCCCTGTGCTCTCGCGTTCTCTGGATCCCAGAAGGAATTCATACAAATGGTAGCATGGGTAAAACTATTTTGCATTTTTACACGACTTTCTATATGTCAAGAAGTGTGGGGGGTTCTGCAAGCTATATTCCGCGGTGACTACGGAGAATATCGCATTGTAGAAGAATGTCCAATACATAACTAATAAGTCTATATAGTTGCTTATGAGATTTGAACATATTTTGGATACTTTTTGTGTTCTTTCACTGATTTTCCTAACCAAGATAAAACGTATAGTGGCTAATAAATAATATAATAATAATAATAATAATAGTAATAGTAATAATAACAAATATGAACATCAATTTTACTTTGATTTGTTCACGGGAGTTAGAAGATTGAAAGGTAGTAGTAACGAATGAATAATCACATTTCATCTAAAATCACCTTTTCCATCCCGAAATCGTTGTTCGCCAATCTTTTGCACCCATTATGGACATGTACGGCGCGTCTCGCCCACAGGTAGCTGGCGCCTAGTCGCGAGGCAGCACTAATTAGGTGCCAAAATTTGAGGTCACTTCGCACCTCGTCGCGACGCAGCACTAATTAGGTGCTGAAATTTCCAATCGTACCACTTGAGACACACCCACGGACCCGTATTTTGAGGCCTTCGATCGCGTGGTAAGCGTCCCAGCTTGCCACTACCATTCCTCCTCGAATTATGGGTATAGCAGATTTGATGCGCAGACGACTGGATGTCGAACTGCAATTTTGCAGATCAGTCAGGGGCTAATATTGTTTACACCTTGCGCATTCGAGTAGTTGCAATGAGCATTTGAAACTTTTCAAGCAACAATCCCAGTTCAAGAGGGAGTTAATAGCGAAGTGATAACGACGATGGCGTGGAAAGAATGTATCTAGACGAATTTTTTGGACGGTACCGCATTAATGCGATGAGGCTACCATATCTATCTACCTATCGCTACCTATCCGCTTATCGTAATCCACGTCGTAAGGCGAGCGCGGGGTATCTCGTGCCGGCTGTGATAATTGGACTATTCTATCCCACCCGTAGAGGAGTTTTTCGACTCGACCTCATATGGGATTGTTGCTTTAATACCTTTTGTTATATTATTTTGAGATAAGACTTAATATAATTATGTTATATTGTAGCATTATAAGATAGATAAAACAAGCATTGTTGATCCGAACATACGATAGAAAGAATTCGTAAAGTCGATCCTGATATTGTTATTTCAGGTGCATGCTCCTCCACCAGGCCATTATGATCCCACCGTAGATGGTGAGCATACCGTGGAAGAATGGAGAAGTGAGCTCAAATTGAAAATTTCTGAACGGATTTTTTTGTACGCACAGTCTTTGACTGGCCGAATCTGTGAATAATGGGTAGAAAGGCGGTATCGGATTAAGTGAACTGACGGCTATCCATGTACTCAGTTGGTTCAAGTGAAGTAGTTCTACGCTCCAGGCTTTTTCACGGCATTCAGGCCCTCTTCCGTACTTTCATGCCCCACATATCCTAAGCATTTGTTTTACTTTATTCCAAGTAGACCTAACGGCATTTCCCTTGTGTTTAAGACCACCTATCATCCTGATGTTCTTGTGAACATTTTCTGATTTGACTTACAAACTAGTGCATGTGAAGTACTGTAGCCTAACATTTGTGAACCTGTAACTTGAGAGCAAGATTCTAGGTCGAAAAAGCTTCAAATGCCCGGAAGAAACGCTCTTGTTTTTTGTGGTGCTTTTTTTGGATGCACATTCATTAAGAGGGCCAGCTAGCTTTTTTAAGTAAGCGTATCACTGGAACTCTGATATGTTCAACGTTGAAAGGCAGTTTGGTTCTCGCAATTTTTCCGCACTTGATCTCCCTTATTAACCCTTACGTTTTGACGCCGTCCAGGTTCAGGTTTTACCAGGCGTTAATGGTGGAAAGCATGACGTAAGCAGGTTCAAGGTGGATTTAATAGCATTATTTCAGCGATGCTGTTTTCGGAGCTACAAAATTACTACAGGACGCACGATGTGTACGGTGTGACACAGCGACGATAAACGGGTCATTATGCTCTGTTTTTCACCTCCGATAACTAATGTTTTTCATCCAATCCGGAGGAAGAACTCTGGTCAACCTTTTCGCGTTTCTCCCCGTCTTTTTACTACGAAATATTTTGTGTTGAGGTGAAAATGTTGATTCTTGAGCCTTAACTAAACGCTCATCGTTGTGAGTTATTGCTGCAAATTGCGTTTGTTATGAGAACTTTAACTTTTAATGTTGTTATGTTTATCTTATATGAGAGATTTTCGTCTCAAATAGTTCTGTGATTTTAGCCTCGATCAGCTTTACCGTACTAGTTCATTTTCTCTTGTCTTGTTTCTCAATTTCACATGAGCTGATTCTTGAGGAGAAACGTTCCTTGTGTATGTTGTTGTTCTGCATTGCAGTTTAAGTTGCCTTTGATAAACAGATTTATTACATTTTTCTTGTGCTGTTTAGAAGCCTCACGTTGATCCCAATGTTGAAAACACTGTAAGCTGCTAAAGTTTATTGCAAACTCAAAAACGTGAATTATGTGTTCCAAAGATGGTCCTAGAAGTGATTTCCAAGTTCCGTTATTTTTATTTCACCGCACAGTTTATTTTATTGTTTCCCTTACTCCTATCAGGACGTTATTGGGTGGAAACGTTATTACGCTTTGACCTTCCTTCTCAAAAGCCTAAGGCTGGTGTCAATGTCCGGCGAATTCGATTATCTGCGCGAATTTTCGCGATTTGCAGCGATCTTTTGCGAAATCCTTCGGCGATGGGTCACCCAGGAGTGTTGAGGTGCCGTCCGGATGAATATCTTGCGAGGTGGTAGTTAAATCCCGAATGAAGCGAAGACTCCCGTGATCTCTGCTCGTTTTATGTGGTATATTCTATTATTCATGTTTCAATGCTCATTCGTTTCAGGGACGGAAACTCTGCATCTCTGTCTGAACATGACCATCGAGGCATCAACCGCATCGAGATTGCGTGCATCAACAAAAACAGTTGCAATGTGGCACCATTTGAAAACAACTTGAAACAAGGCCGAGCCGAACGCTGAAAACTATGTCAAGCAGTGGGAAGAGAACGACCTTGCAGTATGAATGAGGCAGCCTTGAGATTTCCGTGACGTCGCGTCAATCGGGCGAAAAAATTTTTTCCGCCCCGCAAAAAAATGCGCGGACTTTGACATGCACCTAAAATAGCACTGCTTGAAGCTCAATTGTTGTTCACTATCAATCCACTAAACGCCCTTCCCTTCTAGTGTTCCTTACTTCATCGGTAATGTACGGGAGGTTAATGCTCAGAATCTCAAAGAATAGGCTGACCTCCGGTTGCACCGGTAGAGTGTAGTAATGCCACACTCAATTAGCGTAAAGGTGTCTCCTGCTACATTCTTTGGAGCGCATACCAAAACTTCATTTAGTGATTTCTAGATATGCTCACTTAAGGTATGTCACTTAAGTATACAGTTCAGGGAGGGCCGAAAATTTCAATGCCAGTAACTACTGAGGCGATTACGCCAATCTGCTTGGCAACGAGCCCTAGTGTGAAGAACATATGCAGTGGAAATAATAAACGAACTTACCTCAGAAACTCAAAAACAGGGTGGAAAGTCCCTCAAACATGGGTGTTCTTGGGGATTTCCCCAATCCCGCCCCCTTGCCGGCCGTCATTGGACGCGTCGGCAATCGTGCTTCGTTGATGGCTCGTTTTGGGACCACAGGGAAAATTGATTGAAAAATGGAGCGCGTTTACAGCGGGCACGTTCAGACAACTCGTCCAACGTGCGTCTTTATCCATTGCTGAGCGGCAGAGGGAGAGTACCTGTCTAAGACCCTCCCCGACGTTTTTTTCCAGTTTTTCATACATTAATCGTCTGGTTTTCATCTACAACTTCATTATTGGTGGTTTTTTCCCGCGAAACCGTTCCTGAACTGTTGCTTTAAGCAAGGATGCGTGCTTACTGCGTTGACACCTGCCCCTGCACACAGTGAGTCCCATTGCGTACCTTGACAATCATCACTCATACTGCGATTCGATGTTCAGTTCAAAGTCAAATTCAAAAAATATTTAATCATGTTTTTTTACGCTTCGATCTATGATTCTAAAAAGCCCGAAAACGATGAAGCCAGAACTTAAATCCGCCTTGCGATTCACTTCTTTCTCCTCATCCATAGTGCAGCGCCAGAACAGTTCAATCTCCCAGGAGCCTACGGTTTGGCAAGGTGACCCCTGGTGTAAAGGGAGAATAAGAAGTCCGGAGAAGAGGAAACCTACCTTAGTATAGACTTGATAACATTGGCGCAGGGTCAGAAGCGTGTGCGTTGAGAGAAATCTTTCGTCGAAGATGTTGTCGTAATCAGGTCCAAGTGGGAAAGGAAAAGGTCAAGAACTGAATTCAAATGCAGTGAAATGGCCCGTCCAGCGAATGATGAGAAAGTTCGCGCGGATGTCGGAGTTTCACGGCGCAATCCCATGAGCTTTAGTTTACTCAGTCGATATGCCATGCGCTCCAGTTCCTGCTCCTTGCAGTGGATGTGAATTTGAGTCATCAAGAAGGCCCCGGAAGGGATCGTTTGAAATGACTGGAAGGAATCCACTGCACAAAAAAGAAGTACTTATTTAATTATTTATGTATTCGTGAACGCGTTAGACCATGACATGCTAAGCTGGAATAAGGTTGGCTGAGTAGGATAATAGACTAAACGACAACCAGAAATGAGCTAATGTTATAGATAAGAGTAGGAGATGAAACAGAATGAAATGGAATGCCACGGGGAACGCAAATTTGCCAATCAAGTGGATCGGGAACCGCTTCTAAATAGCGTAATAAGTAGGAGATAGGCGGGAAACTTTCGCTGCATTGAAATCGCAGGGTAAAATATTTTCTGTTTAACTCGAATGACCGAGGCGAGCATGCCGCATACACCAGACACATCTAAACCTAGAAGCTACCTATAGCACAAGCCTGCATCAGTCGGCAATGATGCCCGCTCGCCACTTGCGGGGTCATAGGTACTTGCCGCAACTTCGAAACACGGGTATACCGACCACCCTCGTGGAAACGGCAAGCAAGGTGAGTGTACGGGTAAGCCACTAGGAGCGTGAAAAAGAATAATCCGCAGTTAACTAGTATTAACTCAGTTACAGCTTTGCTTTGAGCTTGGAAATGCTTGGTATTGCTAATGTTTCTTGATGTATTGTTGCCTTTTTGCTGAACTAGTTTGTCGGTCAGGCGAATCATGTTGCTTCGTAGAGCTAGTGGGTGAATTTCGTGCTGATTACCCTCTTTAGAGTTCTGTCTGTCACTAGTAGATCGAGTAATCGACCGCATGCCGTCCAGTCTAGCCAGCCTTCTATCACTGCGAGTTCAGCAGATCAGCTATGGCTGCATATAACCAATAATAATAAATGATCCTACTTACTATAAAGCGTTTCTTCTGTCGTTCTGTCTGCCGTTCTGTATGCCGGTCACGAAATTCCCTAACTGGTATCCAGGACTTCTTGGAACCGAGTTATGAATTTTTGTCGCAAACTCCGCCCACTTTGGTCATGCCCCGCCCACCGATGACAGTTGACCTCCACTCCTCCACCCACCTCTATCCACCTTTTTCCGGCTCCCTAAGACTTCTGCCCGAATTATGAGGACTTGTAGAAAATGCTGTACACTTCAGAGCGCGCTCCGCCCATTGTGGGCGGGCCTCCGCCCACGTCATGTATGCTGGGACACCTTAGACATTGCTCCCCTGCACCAATTTTTTTCTGCTCTGTAGGCCTTCTCCCAACCAAGTTATCAATTTTTTTGTTAAGCACTGCTTAATTTGAGAACGCCCGGGGTGGGTTCTCCTAGTTCGATCTAACTTACCAATGCACACCTTTACCTACTTTTTCCCCCAGTTTCGAGGCTGTTTTGGTATAGTTTCCGAAATCCTGGTCGTCAGCGTCACTCATTTCGATGCACGCCACGCCCACTGTGGGCGGGGCTCCGCTTAGCTGATGTGTGTTTTGTACTTCGCGAGACCTTGCCCACCCATCCCACACTTGACCCGGTCTCTCCAGGCGGATCCCCAGGAGCTAGGGAATTTCGTGACAGACATACAGAAGAACGGCAGACGACAGACGGCAGACAGAACGACAGACGAAACGCTTTATAGTAAGTAGGATCCTTTATCATTATTGGTTATATGCAGCTGACGGAGTGGCAAGAAGCGGCGTTTTCCACACGCACGGCCAGGGGATCGAGTAATCGACCGCACGCCGTCCAGTCTAGCCAGCCTTCTATCACTGCGAGTTCAGTAGATTAGCTCTGGAGTTGTCGAGGGAAAAAATTTGATGACTTGAATATCAGCTGTTTACCTTTTTCGAATGATAATTGAGCTTAAGTAGTAATTAATTAAATAGTCAATTGAGAGAGATGCGAAGGGTAACGGGTCGGCGAGGTGCACGTGAATCGCACGTGGCCGCCAAGGGCTGGAAAGACGATCGCCAATGGGGAGAAAAAGGTGAAAAAACAAAGTTTCGTGTGTACACCATTCGATAGTATTTTTCATGGGAAATCGAATGGTGCACATTTCAGGTTCCAAAGTCCTTCTGGACAAGCAAAAAAACTGATCATATCACAAGGACATGACGAGGCAGTGATGTTTGGGGTCACACCACGGAAGGAACGCTCACCTGCGACCAAATTTTACCTAATTCCTACAGAGAAGTAACCGTAGTCTACGCCGGTGGAGAGATTCCTCGCTATCTTCTCAGGTTTCCACAAAACATCTCCTCTAAAAGTGGGGAATGTCACATAATGGGCCTACCACTACTGCAATCCTAGATGAAGCTCTTTCGAAAATTGAAATATAGCATCTTGTAAATCTCGAGAGCTATCA
>MU870432.1:11200-24117 GCA_036418205.1 Ostertagia ostertagi | reverse complement strand
TGCCTAATCCTGACTCGTCCTTTAAAGGAATCTTCCACGGAAAGAGTGATCATTTTGTCTTGTGTGTAGGATTAGTATTATCGAAACTAACGCTTATGTTCCGTTCTTTTTGCTATGCTCATGAGGCTAGGGGCCTAAGGGGTATCGTTTTTCTGTGGTAATGGAGGCGGAGCTTTTTCCGCGGAAGATTCCTTTAAGACTTTATTATTCCAAAGCCTTTTTTCATAATCAGTCTTTCATTCAGTACTGGGGTAACTGTTTGAAGATGGTCTTTATACTGGATTCACAGTTTCCACTCTGCAGCGTGGTGGAACTTTTTAATAAGTCAGATCGTGTCGGTTGCAGAACGAGCACGAGAAAATCCTATTCCTCAATCCTGGTAGAAATTCCAACGAAAATCTGAAAATTTGAGAACGATGAATGCTGGATATTATTTAATTTAAACAACCGTCATCTAACTCACATGGATATTTCTTCAAGCTTTTTAATTAGAAACGATTGCTTAAATACTGGAATGAGAGCCAATGGATTCTCATAATATTGTAGTATCGTGCACTGGAGCCCGCGTATGTTTTACATTTTGCAGACCTCCGTAAGCAAGTTGTATAACTTATTCAACAACTCTGTATGAAAATCTGATTAAATGATTCAAGAGAGGAGTCTTTGGCTAGCAATTTATTGAGAATTTATTAGGCTCAATTTTTTCTTGTCAAGATAAAATAAGCAATATTCATAGGAGTTTATCAAGTCAGTTTATGATTCTTACTATTGTAATTGCAGCT
Source organism: Ostertagia ostertagi (assembly GCA_036418205.1). Taxonomy (NCBI): domain Eukaryota; kingdom Metazoa; phylum Nematoda; class Chromadorea; order Rhabditida; family Trichostrongylidae; genus Ostertagia; species Ostertagia ostertagi. The sequence continues at coordinate 23,335 of MU870432.1, read as the reverse complement.
TATGCAACAACTCGAGGCTGTGAAAATGCACTTGGCGAGCAGTGGTCTGTCGTTAGGAGGACTTGTCACGCCTCAACTTGCTCCACCGAATGAGTTTAGCGAGGGAGTACTGAGGGCAGCGCTCCAGAACAGCCAACCGCATAATATGTTTGTCGTGAGTTTCATCCGCTCTTATTAATAGCTTCTACGATGAGCTTGTTTTACGCATGCATTGTTTTTGGATTTTTCTACTTGTTTTTTTTTTCGAGAATTTGTGAGTCCACGCGCCAAAACTTGCACTTACCTAACAACGGACGGCAGCGTGAAGCGTGCGCGTCCTTCTTTTCATGCCACGTCGGGCATTGTGACGCGCTGTTGCGCATCCCACCCATGTCATTTCATTTTAAATAAAAAAATCGTATAGATTAATATAAACTTTTAGCATAGTAAATCCGGTTTCTCTAGGCACACTGTAAAAAAATTTTTTGATGTTCATTGCGAGAAAGAAACCAGAGAAATTAAATTTTTCACTTGCAGTGCACGTCCTTCTCATCGGAATATCACCGCTATACCCCCTGATAAACTTTTATGCGTTTAATATTGCTGAAATTGTTTTTTGCCATTCATATTTTGCATAGTTTTCCTTCAAAATTTATAGATGTGAGGTGAGGCAGCCATGTCGCAAAATCGCCTGTCCTATGTATGTGTCCAAAAGAAACGCGCGCTGTCGTCACCGTGTTAGTCCGTGCCGTCCAAACTGTTCACATTTCTGCTATCGTTTATGCTTTTTGCCTATTGGGACTGGGCTCGCATTGCAACGGGCGATGACTATTCATTGTTTCACTAGACACCGTAGAAGAGAGCAGCAGTGTGAGCGCTTCAAACAGCCCTGGACTGCCAAATGTGAGGATAGTGAATCAACGGCTTGCTTGTAATTTGACTACGCGTTCCCTACGCTTTCTGGCGACCCTTCTCCTCGCAGGTTGCGTGTCGTCCACATTAGTTCTGGTCATTTTCCAAAACTCAACGGAACTACTGTAGTGTGGGTGGGGAGGACAAACGGGCAGCATGCAGTTCAGCGCGCTACTCGATGACTCCTCTTGATCAGGATAGTGAGAACTCGCACTTTTTACTTTTTCGCCCATCAAAACCCTGAGCTGGCTACATTGCACTGGCTCTGTTATTCCTCTTTTTGTACAATATTCTTATCACTACTTCGCTGAGAAGCTGCAGAGGAACCGTGCGCCGCGCCCCTGACTGTCCGTTCCCCTCATGCTGCAGTAGCACCCTTGTTCACTTCATCCTTAAGATTTGTGGACGAATTTTCTGCTTGATTCCAATCTTTGATCTTATCCGATGGGATGCTCCAATGATGCCCTAGCCCCATGTAATGCTGTTTTGAGGCGTACTAATCTGTGCAGTGATTTCTTTGGTTTGTTGAAAGAGGGTCGAAAAACTGGATATACCTAATCTTGTCAGGTGGGACTCCAAGGTTGATAGGCAATGCGCATTTTGCAGCGAACAGTATGGCCCCAGCGGCCTAGCAGGGTCATACTTACGCCGCTCGCACCGCTGCCTTCGCCAACTAACTCTGGCCGTTCAGCAGAGAGAAAGAGAGTTTGCCTTCTACAGGGCGCTAGTGATCAGAGCTGTATCGCTGCGGAAATCAAGGGCGAGGAAGCGGTCCCATTTATCAGGTTCTGGGCGGTCAGTCATGGTTCTCTTCATTCCTGCACCATCGACCTACCTCTACCTTGATTTCTAATGGGCTGTCTTTCTACGTAAACTCTGCCTTCAAAGGCAAGCCTCGGGATAAAACCGGTGATAAGAGCGCTTCGTAATGATGACTGAGCTGCGGGACGGCCTGAAAGTGGAAAGGAAAGCTAGAGAAATCTTTGGGATCGCTGAAATTAAGGCCTTAACCTTCAAAAAGGTGGACGATGGCGAGGCAGGGCGGTCAAAGAAGACAAAATACGCGAGAGAGCACGCCGTTCGAGAGAGCACGCGAGTGAAGGTGGTGGAAGCGTTTGCAACGTGTCCAGTTACAGGTCCCTAACGGTAGCTGTCTAACCAGCAACTTTTTAGTGAGGCTGTAGTGGTCTAGGTAGGATAGGGCTTACAGCTTCCTCGCGGTGTCCTTACATACAATCTATATCTAATCTCGGGTTGCTTCAAGGTATGCGCAGTTGGTACCCCGTACTCGGAAGGCGAGGGATGCGGGTTTGAATCTCGTTTGAGGCGAAGTTTTTGCAGATAACTCGGTCTCTCTGTGTTGTGCGATCCTCGCTCTCATCTACGTTAATAAAATGGGTTGGGGCTTTCTGGAGGTTGAGGATTTCCATGGGAGTGTACGATTCAGCTGTTTTTTAGCGACTCAAACGCCATTCTCCATTTTTGTTTATTTATTCCATTTTGAAGTGAAAGTTTTAGCTGGACGACGCCATCGCACCAGCATGCGCTCGTTGTGGTCGTGATCGTTCAAGAGCGGATAGTCGTCCTGGTTGTCCGCTGTGTTCTACGTAGTCTGACAGGAAGTCGACAAAATGCATACGAGAGATTCAATGTGCAGACAGAGTGACAACTTCCTGTACACGCGGTGTAGCGATAGCTGAGAAGCCAAGAAGAACGAAGTGTATTTAGCAACGTAGAACTCTGGCAATTCTTTTACAAAAAGCAGCAACGCAATCCCTATCAGAGGGTAGTTTCTATCGTCTACTACTATATAGTATCATGCATTATCTATGCGAGCGTGTGTGAACAGAGTTGTTTAGATGCACTGGAACACTAGAAAAGCGATGTCGTTCTATCGTCTTCATTGTTTCATTTGTATTTGTTGCGCTAGTGAAAATATGTATATGTCATTTCAACGATCTTTAGAAACGTCTTTATGATTTTAACGCTTCGCATAGAAGAGGAGGAGGACCATCTCATAGGTCCAAGTGTCATTTTTCTCATTCCCTCATCCTTAAGTAATATCCGTCTTACATTACGGATGCTTGATAATGTACGTTTTCAACTCTAGGAACCACTAACGATGAATTTCACAGTTGCTGTTGATATTTCTGGCTAATTGGTATACTTGCCTCAGTGGAAAACAAACCCCGTTATAACCGTGTTTTCGTCCTTTTATTCCCCTTTTGTCTCCCTCTCTCTCCCTCCGGAACGACGTTTTATCTATCTGTAATTGTTTGTACAGCTAATTAGCATTTCAATATGTGTACGTTTTATGTGGGTGATTAGGACTTTTGCATAACGTTTGAAACGATGACGGTTTTTCATTGAGGCTTGCGGACCCTGTTCGGGTGTTTTAGTCTCTGTCCCCCTGCCTCGGTGCCGCTACTCCTCTTTGAGGCTCCATCGATACAATATCATAGAGCTGCTTTTATTCTGTTCTATTTCCTAGCAATTTCTTGTTGAACGACCTGATGTGGTCGCGAGTCAGTGTTTGACAGTTAGGCAGGCTTTTTTTTCGTATATTTATGCAATTGTTATTTTTGTAGATCGGAAATTGATTTCTGGGCGACCTCTGATTATCACATACTATCTACTGTCCAGGCTCTGCTGAGCAGATCATTTCAGTGTCAAATTGTTAGTGCAATTGCATTCAGCTCGAAACCGTTGGAGGATCTTGGAAATGTACATCGCCTGAGAGGGTTACTTATGATTGATGGAAATTATACGCAACAGTATTCAAGAGTATGTCCTGTTGAGTCACCGCGCCACGTCCCACTTTCAACAAAATTTTGCGCCTGTCTCGTTGTTGCCGTACCGTCTACCAATGATTTTGAGAAAAAGTGTTTTCGCTCATCATGGAACGCTGCACATGTCAGAGCTGCGTTGCGCGATATGGGCAGCGGTAGTGCGACGTCGCGCAGTGACTTCTTGCGGCACACTCTTTTTGATAGTATTTTCTGCAAATACGAGTTGAGAAATTTTTCGTGCTGAGTGCAGTTGGAAATTCCGGTGTCTGTTTAACAAGCCTTTATAATCCCGTTCTCGCCATTTTGATGTACTTCCTCTTGTTTTACAGCGTGTTCTTTTTCTTCCATAGAGCAAATGCTGACTCCGACAACGGCGACCTTTGCGGTTTTATGGAAGTTCAAAATGGACTTTCGTTGAAAGGCAGTAAATGAATGAAATCACAGTCATGGGTTGTTAGAAACGCAAAGGGTGATTTCGAACCGGTTAGAGTCATTCACTCACGGCGTTCTGTTTATTTATATTTTATGAAATTCACAATTTTGCAACTTTAGTAATCATTGATGATGTGTTGATTTATGTGTTATTTTTGTATGTAGCTACTATACATATTATGTAAGAAATTCACATGACTGCGTTATGTTTTTGTATGGTCTGAGGAGAAAACTGCAATGTTGTAAGTTACTACTTTCCAACTAACTTTCTGTACTTGTCTCTTTTCACAGTCAATTTAAAAACATGAGCGTTCATCGATTTGTTTGTTTTCATTCTTACATCGCGAGTCCTTCCTCCTGTAAGAATTCGCTAGAATATCACATTTATGCGCTGCTTAGTACTTGTTCAATAAAATTAGTTGAAATCGAAATGTTGTAGTAACAGTTGAAAAGCGATTGTTGCTTGACGAAGGTATGATTCAGACCTTAAACAGTAGCCCTTTAATTTGGTTGAGAGGAGAGGGTTATATAGCGCAACAAGATCAACATTCGAGATTCGAACTTTATCTGCTCTGATGTGCACTGTAGCCAGGTTCCAAAATAATCGAGCTGATAAAAGCTCAAATTTCTCTCTTTTCGGTCCAATGTCTTGGCCTACCCTATGCCCACGCCTATCCATGCCAGTCTATCTACGCCTCTGTCACTACGCACCTTGCCATGGGCGGAAAAAACCTGGAAAACGGATTCCTACCGAGTGTCCTACCGTCGCTCTTACTCAGATCGACATCTCAAGCATCTAGCACTACTTGATCGTGAAATCACTCATACTGGGGTGGTGAACAGGGTGAAAATCGTGTCGAGGACGTGGTCGCAGAAGTACGACCCCCCCCCCTGAAATCGAGGTCCTTGGCACGACCCCCTAAAACAGAGCATACGCAATTAATTAATAAAACTTCATCTTGTCATCTATGCACTGTCTTTCATCGCTGCACACTTTTGTGTATTTACTGAAATATCGACTCGAGGAAAGAGGCATTAACTTTGTGTGACCTCAAAGGCAGGTTCGTTCAGAAATGCACAGAAATCCTGAAGGCACGGGTTGCGATTCAATCTTAATTCCTGCTTGAGTATATCAAAACAGCCGAGTGTATCGATTCAACGGCAGCTGCGGCGCGATTGTCACTGGGTCAGATTTGCTGAAATCCCGAAAAAAAAAACGTCGAAATCTACACCCTCGATGAAAAGGTTCCATTCCTCCATTTCCCAACCTTTTGAACAGCACGCGGTAGGGTTAGATAGAGCTGGATTTGCTACTATCAGGCAGTATTGGAATTGCTATGAAAGCCTTCCATTCGAAGAGATATAGTCTCTCAAAATCCGTCGAGGGAGCGTCGAGGATGCTGGAATTTTTTGCGAGTTTTTGCCACTTAAAAGGCAATATCTCTCTAATTTCGCAAGATCTTGGAAAACGAAGACAGTTTTGGAAAGCGGAAGGTTTGCGCTTTCTAACAGTATGTTTAGCTTCCTTCTACATTTCTAGTTGAGGAGATATTTGCGTCGAGGATCTATCGAGGATGATTCTCGGCCGCTCAAAAAACCGCTCCCTTCTTCACCATTGCAAGTGTAATTCGTTGGCAACGCTCGAAATGTGTCTAGAATACATTCTTTCAACATAAGCAATAAGAAAAGGGCAATCATCATCCGATCTCGTCTCAGTATAGGCCATGCATCCGACCTCCACTCAAGTTGTAGAATCTATTGAAAGGTGTTATACATATGATGATGACCTGTTGACAGAAAGTGTAACACATCTCGTAACTCCTGTAACCTAAGGAACAGCTTCATTTGTCCAAGGCCTTCTAAAACTATTGTCGTTTTTGCGACAGCGTCCCTAACAACAGTGCTATTCTCAACGAGGTATTAAGGGCGAGGGAGCGGGCGGCATATAAAGGAGGTGCCTTTGCAGCGCGTGTGCACATGTGGCCCCGTTCCTTGCGGAGATGCACTTTCATTCTTTGTACTGCTTTCAAATACCCTTCTCATGAAGGTAGAGGAATGGAGCGACTGAACCTGCAAAGAATATTTTATATCATGTTTTTCACATATCTTCGTTTTCTGCTGCGCTACACCCTCTTACTCCTCTGCACCACTGATGTTACTGACCCCCACGGTACGACACCCATGACCCAGCCTGATAAGTACGACCCCGACCGATATTCACTCTGGTGGTGAATATTAGGTTGTTCCTGGGATCCATTATTCTGCTTCGCCCTACAGTGCGTACCAAAAGTATGTGGACACCCTGGAATCGATTCTCAGGGGTCAGCTAAAGGCTTTTATGTCATGAAACCTTCCACCATTCAACTCCTAGTGGTCGATAACCTACAATGATATTTTCGGCAAAAGATTTCGTTCTAACTTAGCGAACTATTTTTCATGGAAAGTTTTTTCTTTGTATCAAAATTATGTGGACACTTTTTGAAAAACGGCAATATCTTCAGAATCTGAAATCGGTAGGCCTACCAAAGTTTCTAGTAAGTTGAGCCATTCTGTTTGGCATGCTATGAACGGGTCTGGATACATGTCTTGCAGATCTGTTCCCAACTAGCAAATTTCACCGACGTGTTAGGTCACTTGTGATATTACTCTTTACCGTCTGCGTTTTAAATAAGGATAAGGTCTGAGGATACGCTAGCCGACTTATCAATCACAAGCCGTTGCAGTTTAGCATTATTCAGCATTTTTCCAAATGGAATGGTGTCAGGGACCTCCCCTGCAAAACAAGTGATTTGCGACATGACTTTTCGAAAAAGGTTGTAGCCGGGACTCAAGCACCTCATTATAATCCTAGTTGTCTACCTGACATGTTGGCAAGCCAAACTTCAATGTCCCCCTCCTTTTGGAACCACCCCAGACCTTTGATGAACATCTTCCGAATTGTCTCTTCGAGCACATCTGCGGGTCCGACCAAAGTCTCTCCAAAAACCTCAAGACCCACCCGAATAGTAAGGAATAAGCTTCTTTCTGCCCAGTCGAGTTGGTCTATGAGAGAAATTTCCACAGAAAGTCTTTTATACTAATTTTACCATTTCCACGAAAGCACTGTCTGTGTGGGTTCAAAGTATCATGTTGTGATCCTTTTTTGAGTGGGAATTCCAACCTTGCCAACCTGAACCCGCATTCATATACAAAGCCTTCTTCATCTTCTTTCGTGTCGTGTGCTCAATTGATTGAATGAGACACCGATTGGTCTTTTTTAAGATCGGGAAGATCATTTATGCGTAAAGTTGAGTAGTACGAAAAGAATAATTTTGAGAAAATTAAGGCTATTCTTCTCCTGTTTTGAACAAGTAGCGATTGAGAACAACCCTCAGTCAAGGTCGAGAGCTTAGCATCAGGATTTCGGATTTCTCTCCAAACCTACGAGGACGCATGACTGGTTGACGTGCTCTTTCGCAATAGGAAGGTTCAGAAGCATGGGATCCCATTGTCATGACGTTTCGTCATGATGCGACGAAGAAAACCAAGGTGAATCCTTGACACGTCATCCTATTGATTAACTAACTCAAAACCGGCGTTCAAATTGCCGCTGGCCGCACTGCCAGTCCATTCCAACCAGCCATTCCAACGGACCGCCCCCTGGCCTGGGTATAAATACCACCCATTTCTGGGGGTATAAATAACGCACTCGGAGACTCCGGGCCAGTCTTCGCGGTCTTCGCCGGTCTCCTCAACTTCTCCAGTCGTCTCCAGCGGTCTCCAAACAAGCGACTCCGGTCGCACAATAAACCTAAGGCGGCAACGCCAGCAATAAACCAAATAATCAATAAGCACAAGGAATCAATAAGGTACAGCCAGTGGACCATCCACCGGCCAAGGCCACCAATCAATATCACTAACCAAGGACCACCAACTCACACCTCCAGCCACTACCAATCAATACCCTAAGGCACAAATCAATATTGAAGTACCCAATACGGATTCGAGTAATGGCTAACCAACCGTAACGCTAACTTATGTAGGAATAAATTGTAACATAAGTTAACCATTGCTTTCAGGAAATGTGGTATAAGCTATGTTAATAAATGTTAGTATTTACAAAGTGTTGCGTCAATAAAATAATTCTAATAGAAGTCGCATCATAAAGCACTCTACCACTCTACCGTCGAAACATATCCCATTTCTGTGCTTGGTCTTCTTCAGAAAAACGCTTGCCGTGAAGAGGAATGATGCCAGAATAAGTAACGAAAGGAGAAGTAAAAATAGGTTAGGAAATCGATGCAAAAACTTCATCTGCCTCAGGGTGTCCACATAATTTTGATACAAAGAAAAAACTTTCCATGAAAAATAGTTCGCTAAGTTAGAACGAAATCTTTTGCCGAGAATGTCATTGTAGGTTATCGACCACTAGGAGTTGAATGGTGAAGGTTTCATAACACAAAAAGCCTTTAGCTGACTCCTGAGAATCGATTCTAGGGTGTCCACATACTTTTGGTACGCACTGTAATGTTAGAGCCGCATTGCTCCAAGTTTGCTGTATTGAACGGTGTGGATCTGGGCAGCTCGTTTCAAGTATACCTCGTTTGATTTCGTCTTTCCCACTCGTGCAATTTCACCAACGACGGATTTTTTGCTCGGCTATCACCCTTGTTGTCTTGGGGAAATTTGTGACAATGTCTGCCAGGAGGGGCCTGTGCTGGGAGCCAATTCTTCGCCTCAAGAGAACCTTGATATCCTTTACAGTTTTGAGGGATGATCTTCTTACGAGCACATGGTCGATTTCCGTATGCCTTTCTCCACTGCTGTGTTTTGCCTTTTGGGTTTTATTTTTGCTGCAGGCCGCCAGAACGTGGGATCTGAAGTTCAGAACCCTCTCTCCCTCGAGGTTCCTCACACCTATGCCTCAGCTTCGTGCACCTTTCCAGGCATCTTCTGTCTCCGCCCATGTGGCATTCAGAACACTTATCATGGTGAAGTGTCCCTCTTCAGGAACCCCAATTATGGCATCAGGCTCAGATGAAACTCGCCTCTTTCATGTTCGGAGCAATCATCTTGGGATGTCTACACGGACAGTTTCAGTATCCCCTATTCGTGACTATTCTCAGAGGCAGGATTCGATTACTGACTTGTTTACTTTATAAACTTCGCTACTGCAAGGCCACGCCATTCCACCTATTTATCGAGCCCGCGGCCCCTAGAGATGCAGATATAGGCCTACATCTTGGAGGCAAATGTCGGGCTCACTCGTGTTGAGTTCCCTTTCGTGGGTAAGGATGCTAGGTACGCAACTGTGGAGGCTTTCTAGACATTGCATTCTTTCTTGCCACGCATTCCACTTCGAGCAACAGTCCCAGCGGGACCCATATTACTGTCACCAATAGGACGAAAAAGATGCGTGAACCTTAGTCAAAAACGAAAGCACTGTCGCTGAAAAAAAACGTACCTTGGAAAGCCGCTATAAGGACATGGACATGTGCTAACTGATCCGCCTTATTCATTGGTCCGCCCATTTGCTAGCGAGAGAGGTGGCGTGTCAAGGAATGCCGCCTGCTTTCTGTTTGGTTTCACTTGCTCAAATCGTTCAATTATCGTATTTCTTTAATTGTAGGTGCATATGCGATTGCAGCCGCATTTCTTGCGCACAATTTAGCAGTAAATGCCGACGTTGCAAGCTTCGGACAACTTGTCCGGCCCCACCCCTTCCCCAAGGAAGCGAAAAGGGGAATTCCTTGTAGAGCTTCACCGGCAGTTTTTTTTGCCTCTTTTTTTTCATTTGCAGCCAACTCGCCATCCACAAATTCATTGTGGGGCCGCTTTTACCCCACAAAATCAATCTGGAATTTTTCTTTGAAGGGACGCTCAGGGATTAGGCACGCTCACCTGTTCCATTCTCGAGCGTAGTAGGGAGGGGGACAAGCGTTGCGTCGGCCCCTTTTGCGGCTTGAAAGTGCGCGACAAAGGCGCTAGCAGCTCGCTCGACCCGCAATCCACTCCTTCGTCCGCAAGCCCCGCCTTCCGCTGTCGGTTGCCACGTGACGCTGCTTGAAAAGCGCGGGCCCGTTGCGGCAGCGGTTCCATTGCTTCTCAATGTCACTAAAGCAACTGTAGCTAAGCTCGTGAAACTTGTTCAATACACCCCTTCTCTGTCCCAGGTGCGGCTGAAATAAAGGGGTACTGATTTGGGGCGCCATCGGAGGCATTCTTCTTTTTTTTTCAGATCAATTCCCATCTCTAGCTTCATTAGTAAACACTCTTTCACACCTATTTTATCCCGAAGCATGCCAATAAGGCAGCGATTACGATAAAGAGGGAGCGCATCGGGAAGCATATGCACCACACGAAGCAGTTACTTGGCTGCCAAGGAAGCGAAGTGTGGCGCTTTCACGACGAAAGGTGCGCTGGTTGCTGAGCAGGACTTCGAAAGCACTCCGCCCCCAAAAGCGATCCGCCCACCAGTTTACTTGTTGATTTGGACGAGATGCGTGGCTAGCAGCGGCGCAAAGATCATCTCTCAAAGGAATCTTCCACGGAAAAAGCTCCGCCCTCATTACCACAGAAAACGATACCTTAAAGGAATCTTCCACGGAAAGAGTGATCATTTTGTCTTGTGTGTAGGATTAGTATTATCGAAACTAACGCTTATGTTCCGTTTCTTTTTGCTATGCTCATGAGGCTAGGGGCCTAAGGTATCGTTTTTCTGTGGTAATGGAGGCGGAGCTTTTTCCGCGGAAGATTCCTTTAAGTGTGATTTGGCAATGGTGCCATCAAAGCGTTGCGGTGAACTCGTTCATAACTCCACTTTCTGAGCTGTTACCTGTTCATGAGTGAAAACCAACGGCCAAAAAAGGGGTCCCGTTTTGCGTTTTCTTGACGGATTTTTCTGCTTTTTTCGCCACTGGCGTACCATTGAGCACCACCACGTTACAATAAGCCCTTCTTGAATTTTTCGTAATCGCTGCCTTTAGGCATATTCAGAATGACAGGGGGTGATTGCAGTGTACCTATCCTTTGAGACATATTTGCACGACATGATTGGACGTAATGGGATCCTATGTGATCTCCTCGCATAATGGGTAGCGCCCCTTCCATTAGGGTCAAGCGTGCGTTGAGGAATCCTCGACATGTCACAGAGGGGGGGGGGGGTATTGGCCCGCTGGGGGAAGAGATCGGGCCGATTGATGCAGTAGGATCATCACCGTCGGAGGACAAACATCAAGGATCGAGTCGATGCCAGGCCAGAGGATTTCCAATAACAATGATATTCCGCCCACACAAAATTTTCGTGATTCTGAGGTGTCCGCTTAGCAATTCTTAGTTACTTCAGTGTTTTATCACCACACAAGTTAAAGAATCCGAAATTCGCACGTTTTCCAAGGGATATTTTATCTTTCAAGTGAGTCCTCGAATCTGAAGGGATGTGAAGCACACGGCGCATCCCAGAGTGGGCCCAGTTGGTTGCGCGCGCTTCAACTACGGCTCTCTGGAGAAAGAATCTCAATTCAGGAAAAATCAAGAGGATTCTGAAAGGGTTCATGTGAAATTACAGGGAGGAGTACACCATTCAACAAGAAACGCAGCCTTCAGCGTCAAATTCACAAGCATGTAACCTTTAAAGTTGAGATACGCTAAACAATTTTACACTTCTTGGAAAGAGAAAAGCACGAGGATTCCGAATCTGCTCCTACTTAGTACATAATCGCCCCTGAAAGGAGCTATAGTCGTTGAAATAGTGCCAATGTAGCGAAAAAGTACCTTTCGGCGGTACTCGGGCAAAAATCCTCAACGTGGCCATTTTTTAAATAGTGGACGTATTTAGCAGTTCTAGTAACCGTTAGAATAGAGCAAATCTTCTAGTTTATGATGACGTATTAACTTTTCAGATTGGATGAGTTTGAACGGAGTTATGGCTTTGGAAAGCGTAAAAACTCGCACTCATCTTCACTTCTAGTTCTTCAACATCACACATCAGACTTCTTCCAATTGAAAGGGGGAACGTGTAAATTGAGAAGCATACTCTGTGTAT